>DWJN01007341.1:0-10052 GCA_018248895.1 Carystus phorcus | reverse complement strand
CATTCCATCAGTATTTTCTTATGACGTTGTCACGTTCAACTATCGTCAGTAAACCGACTTTACAGACAACCGATTTTATAATTTTAACTCTTAACTAGGGTTACATTATATCGAATGAGGTAAAATAATAATCATATTATACAAACTTTAATATACATAATATTGCATACCAGACGGATAAAAAAGCGCTGCATCCGTATTAACGGATGCCTATTAAAGTATCGTTAGGAATTAACTGAGGGTACTAAGTCCAGTCACCTCCAACTGTGGGGATTGTTTGCCGTAGCCTCGATTATGTTTAGGTCAGTTTCAAAAAAATGTACCGTAACGAAAATGAAACAAAAAGGAACAATAAGTGACGTAACAAAAAATATAACAAAATGGAATTGCAAAGTTGTAGTCACAGTAGAATCAAACTCAATTTATGTAATTGGTTTTATTTACTTTTCTGATACTTGTAAACTTAAAAGGTTACAACACTTGAACTTGTGGATGAATAAAATGATGCATTAAAGCCATAAAATTAAATGATTAGGAAAGTATATTAAGATATTTAATACAGAGACATGATCTATATATGTACGTATATGAGTTTATGACGGGGAACTCATATTGGAAGTGGACCAATTGTTTTTAGTTTACTTTCTGGAATAAATAATCCGAAGCTATTAGTCATGATTTTGAATACATGATACATTTATTGTCTTCATTAGAACATTCACAGGAATCCTTTTATCTAATCGTGCCTCAATATCTGTATTGATTATAACGTGAAGACTGATAATGCGCACAACATAACGACAAACAAGGCTGTAATCTGTCATACAGGTATTTGTTGGAGTGAAAAAAGTCACCTTTCGATTGAGTGAACACTGTGCGAAACGGAATTAACTCAATATGTCGTGTAAGTAAACATTATCTCAATCTTTTTCCATTAATTTTATCGTCGATAATATGTTCTTTTTTATGTTCAATCTATCTTTAAATAATATGGGTATATTATCATTTGATAAATAGCACGAATTTCAGAACTTGTACGTTTTAGGGTTTTAGGCTGATTATTCACCAAAAATATCTTGCTTTCCACAGACCCTCCGCATCAGGGTCCACCGCCGTACCAGGGTTATCCCCCGGGAGCGTGGGGATACATCCCCGCACCTGTGATGATGCCGCACCACCCGCCACCGCCAGGTGCAAGCAACCCCCAAGTTACTTATATTACTAACCATGTCTACCCGCCGTCGGAACCGGTTCAAGAGGTCCATGTAGTGGATAGTAATGTCTTTTTATTACACACAATATCAATTCCACCGTAGTTTAGTCAATAGGCAGGATCATGATTAGTTTTATTTTGTATTCTATCCTAACCTAACCTAAAAAAATTAAGTTTTTTAAAATATCTGTATTCAAAAGATAATTGTAATGTTATAACATCTTTCTTTCTTTCTCATCTTTTTTGGCATCACATCGCGCACCCAACGAATCGGTGACGATGACCACTTACTACGGTGGTCGTTCGTCGTTGTTAGTGTTTGTTGGCTATACATACAAAATGAGTTAAAATATTTTCTATGGGTATTGCAAAGAAATTTAAAACGATAGTGAATCTTTTCTCAAATAATTCACGGTTTTTAGATCCAGCTCCGCCACCGGAGATTATTGACTGGTTGCCAGTGACTCCCTCTACAGCTTCCTCCCTTACTGGTAGAGCTTTAGTCGTGGGCAGAGAAGGTTGGGACGGCAGCCCACTGTGGGCAATCAGAGCTCACCACAACGGTGACTTCGTTCCTGGCAAATTAGCCATAAAACATCAAGCTGCGTTTATACCTCACGCCGGTATGGAAGTTCCTGTACATAATTTTGAGGCAAGTACGAGCTATCAAAATACAATTAAATCATTATCAAAGAAATTGTTAATTAGTGCACTTAAAACTACTACACGTAAATTGCACTTAAATAATCAATTGTTGTCGTGTTCATATAGAGTTGTAGAAATGATATAATACAATATTAGTTATAGCCGGACAAATTTTTAAGTCTTTCTATTTAAAGCAATGGGTTATTTTGGCGCGGTTGTTTAGCTTCGTTAATTTTGTAAAAGTAAATTTTGCTATTATTTGCGTACTAAATTTCGTCTGTCCTCTTGACGTCTCGGGACCGCATCTAATTAAAAAAAAGCTTACATGTTTGAATACAAATATGTGTATGTATGGGGTTGAACAGTTCAGAAGTGTCCTCACCTAGGTCAATCCTGAGCGTATGTTTAACATAAAAATTAATTCCCATCGAAGTTAAACCAAAATGTCACATAATAGACTAGTATAAGAATAAATGCTTGCAAGTTTGTTCTGAACAAAGAAAACAAACATTGCAAGATAAAGGAAAGCTTGTAAAGATATACATATGTATATACAAACAATTAATAGTTTTAAGGACTCAGTTTAATATATTCTAATTAATCTGTTAAAGGTTTTATGTGCACCAGCTAACCAAGTGCGTTGGGTCCCGGCTAGCCACGGCCAGGTTCCAGTAGGAGCCATTATCGCCGGCAACACTCAGAGCGCTGAGCCTCTCTACATCGGCAGGGTGAGACACCGCGGCTCCGTCACTCCAGGGAAGGTACGATATCTTATGTCAAGATTTCTGAAGCTTCGTCTAGCCCCTGCAGACCCTGCTGTTCTTCAGTGGGCGCGGTAAAATCGATCTCGAGGCACACTTTTTACGCACAGTAGTATGTCTTAAGCTTTTTAAAAAGCTTGTCATTTATGAGAATCTCAATGTGTTAGCCGCATATTGACGGGTTGTAGTTACAGACGTTGTCAAAATTTTGCGCTTATATTATGGAATTCAACACACCATTTACATAATCATATTAAATCGATTATATACTATAGTTCTAGAAACTTTGATAATGCATTTAAATTTACAATAAATAAAATATTTTATATCGATGATTGAATGAATTCTGTGAACTGATGAATTATAAGCTATTTTTTATTATATCTTATCAATCAATGATTATTGTCCTTAGATAGGATAAATAATTATTTATTAATAATTTATCAAAGTCACGATAATATTATAAATGATGACACAAGATGGTAGAACGTTCCTTAGGTTTATCTTACGCATAACTACTCACTTGTTAATTTTATCATCAAGCATATTGTTTTAGGCAACTGTTACCTCTCTATAAGTGTAGGGATATAAAGAGTATTGATTGGTTAAGTAATGGTCATTAACCTTACATTAACATTAGATTTATTGCATAGTAGATGACATTAACATTACTGTCATTTTGATTCTAAAATCAAATTAGTCTAAATTTAAAAAATCTCTACAGTTTTTGTAGTAGGTATCATTATTTCTTAAGTAAATGAAATATTTGTAACTAGCGACCCGTCCCTTCTTCGCACGGGTGCAATGCTGATACTAAATATACTACAGAAAAACTGTGGACGTATTATACATATAAACTAAATAAAAAAAGCCTTCCTCTTCAATCACTCTATCTATTAAAAATAACCGCATCAAAATCCATTGCGTAGTTTTAAAGATTTAAGCATACATAGGGATATAGGAACAGAGAAAGCGACTTTGTTTTATACTAGTAGTGATACAAGAAAGTTTGTAACACATAATGTACCTACATAAATAAAGATTAACTATTTTCCTCTTTCCAGGTTCATCCCAGCCACGGTTGCTGTTACATTTGTTTCAGTGGTTCTGAATTATCCTTTAAACATTACGAAGTTCTATGCAAAATCTCCGGTTACTAAGAAAAAAACCAGTACTTTCAGATCTAACAATACGAACTAATTACAATACTTGCGCCAAACCGTGTTTGAATCCGTCACATGTTTTTCAACTATACAATTTTTAAAACCAAATTAAATACATTAAAGCTGTGCTTATCAAATATTTTGCTAAGTTCTATTATTTTTTATATGTTAAATAAATTAATGCTTGACGTTAACCTCATTTATTATTATTAGTTTTGACATTTTTACATTTTGACATTTGTATACTCGTTTATTTTTTCAGTTCTTGTCGTGTTTGTTTATCTCCAACGCGATGTTTTTTGAAATACAATCACACAAAATAATACTATCCACTTCCATTTTATTATTATTGTAATAGTCATTTCGTTATTAACAAAATGCACAGATCATTATATGTAACAATACTGTTGTAAATAAAATAAAATAAAAAAACGTTGTTTTATTAAATATTTTTTATTCCTGCTTCTCTTATTTTCATCTTAGCATTATGTCATATTGCCTATAGTCTTCCTCCATAAATGGACTATCTTATACTAAAAGAATTTTTCAAACCGGTCCAGTACTTAACCACTGTTGTTTGTTTGATAAGCTCAGGAGCTTAGCGCGTTCAAACAAACAATCAATCAACAAGCAAAGTAACAAACTCTTCAGCTTTATTATATTAGAAAGTATAGATTAGCTGTATCCGACTTGAGTTGCTACGAATATTTAAAAAAATTAAAGAAAAGTGAGCATATAACAACACATTGATTCTATTTATTGAAGTGCTGTTGGATATTAATACGGGCAGACATAGTCTGTAAGTAAGTATTCGATCGATATAATTTTGGTACCAAAACTTTTATTCTGAATAAAATTGCTACAGACATCAATGCTCTATCTCCTACCGTTTCCGAGTCCATTAATGACAAATAAACAAACAAACATTGTTTTTTATATGAATAGATAATTCTGCTTTTTGATATAGGTTTTAGTATCTTTGACATTTTTCAGTATAATGAGACTGATTAACTATCACAATCAATGTTATCAATTACCTGAAATATTTATACTAGGAAGTATAGGTACCAGAGTACTTACGTATGTGTATTATAATTACAATATGAAAAAAGGTAATACCAAATAGATGCCTTCTTATACTTAAAACAACAACTTAAAAGAAAAATGAAATCTAGTAAGAGCAGTATTTAACACAATTGGAACAAAAAAATTAAAATTTTCATAGAACCTATTAATTAACTTATGTACAATTCGACATTCATTTATATCTCGCATCCATTACAATAATTATAAAAATACTGCATTAAAATAAAATAAGCTTTATAGGTACATAATTATAATGCTATACTCGTAGCGAGCTGAACAAGCTAGAATATGAGTTTTCGATTTTACAAGTTTATTATGAAATGATAATAACGCTTGAAAATAACCCAAATCACTTCTTCTCTAGTTAATAGTGCAAAGTGATTGAGTGATTAGTAGTTAGTTGGTAACTTTTGTTAAAGGAATTCTTGACCATTTCTTGTCTTTAACGACGCACCGAAACGGTGTAAGAAACAATGTCGACGTGATTGTGAACTAAACATCCGAGTCTGATATTAAATGATATACACATAACAAAATGTAACGGGTTTTATTTATATCCAAAAAAAATTAAGCGTAATCGATGGGAGCTGTCATCATCTTCCCATTGGGCCAGGTTCGTTGTCCACTACATGAACCGGCGGACCGCGAGGCGGGAAATAATCTTCAGGCGAAGAGTCTACAACATTCACATTGCCTCCGCCGTCGTCACAACATGAACTACAACCCCCCATTACTTCCAACTGAAATAAAATTTGTTCATTGTAGAATCATTACACAATACAAACGTTCACATACAAACGTACTATAATTTCCTGTAACATTATGTCAAGTAACTGTTGTAATAAACGGATATCTTTAAAAGATATTAAAATTCGAACCTTGGTCGTACAATTATTATAGAAAAAAGTCTTATCATGAGAATGTCATTACTACTAAATTGATTTTCATGCAGTTATTAATAGGTAAACTGATGCATGGGCAATTTTTAGGAGATAAAAAAAATATTAAAACTATTTTAAAAATTTTGAAGTTTCTATTATGATCTGAATCTTATTATTAACGATATGATAAACAAAATCGTTATACTTGATGATTTTTCTGTTTATTATAGATTCGATGCAGGAAAACATCTTGAAGAAATCTGCGTGTCTTAGTGTTCTCAAAAATGTATGAATTCTACCAACTCGGTATTGTTCAGTTTGAGGGGTTTTCACCCCTCACATTGAAAAATTAAACTTGAATCCTGTGGTTATACTTTCAACCCATAATTGTTTGTGATGATGAAGTTACTAGGTGCTTAGTGTGTAACTTGTCTAAATATATCAAATTGTAACAAATCGAAGGACCTTATTCCACGAATTTCATAAGTGATAAGCAAGTCGGCCTGACCCTAATCTGTAGATAACGATTTAGTGTGCACTTAATGACAGTATAAAATTTTATTTATGACATCCTTACTTTCAGCGAATTCAAATCTTTAATAACTGATTACAAATAAAGTCTTATGATCTTCTACCTCACAAACTGAATTCACTGTCAACAGAATAGACATTTTCATGAAAAATTAAACCATGAATTACACAGTATTAATTTAATCGCTTATTGTAAATTATATTTCATTACAGCAAAATATGAATATTCTCTAAATTTGCGAGTAAGAAAAGCTGATGGAATAACTTACATTTTAAAATGAAGTACAAAATCGCCAAACCCGTTGCCTTCTATACTAGCAAATGAGTTTCTTTTAAAATACCCATTTACAAATAAAACTGGGCTGTGAAGATTAGATAAAATAATCAATGATTTTTTTAAACCGTATCGCACTACTGATTCATTTATTTCTACAAAGTTTTGAGTAATATTCGGGTAGGTGATATATGTATGTAATTTGAAGTAAATGACGTAATTGATTTAACCGAAAATACGTTATTTAATCGGATGGCTGACAACGCATTGTTGACGCTACTTGGTAATACTAAACTTTTGGTCCGTGAGTGGCAGTGATATCTAACGTTTTTTTAATTTTTTTAACAAAGCATTTTTATTTTTGTTTAAAATTTTTATCCATGACTTTTAAACTTGCTACCATTAGCTTAGTCACACAAAAAGAAACAAGAAATTGTGTCACGAGATTTTACTTCGCCGTAATCTACGTATCCGAAGAACACTCGTAGTTGTATCTTAGTTTTAAAAAATATTACAATATCAATGTCACACACGCTTATTTTGTTCATTCCAAATCGTCCACACAGAAAAAAAATTTGACCTACACACATAAAAAAATTAAAAAAACAAACGAATTAAGAACCTCTTTCTTTTTTGAAGTCGGTTAAAAATGCCTTTAAAATATCATTTCTTATTTGAAAACAAATCAATTGATGTGTGTAAGAAGCATCTAGTCGTAATAAATTGTTACCTTCGATAACTACTTTTTTTTTACGACAACAAATATTCTAGTATCACAATTTCTATTTTCGTTCATGATGTCGAATATTGTGCGTAAAAAAGAGTTTTCCCTTAAATTTAAATTTCCTTCGGAAATTAGTTCGTTTATAAATAGACTTCTAATCGTATCCAAAATTTGTTGTGGAGATCGAAAATTTGGGCATTAGTTTGCTAAATTGAACAAGTATGTAGGTTGTAGTGCAAACAAAGTTCAATAATTATTACAACTGTAGTTATGTGGATATTTATAGTCCTTAGTATTATCGGTATTGCTAGTTATGTATTAAAGGTGCATTGTGCTGATGGACTATTATGAAGGCGTTAATAAAATAATTTTGAAACGAGCAATAAAGCAGTTTAAATAAATGAAACAATTATTGGAAACATAGTCGGCTTTATTCAAGAGCCAAATATAAAATTTCAAACGCTTCTTATAACTATTTTGTTCATTCTTATTCGCATTTTATTTGCTCTCAAATGGTTATTGCAGATTATTGCGTTCTAAGTGTAAAACTTTGAAAGGAAGTTTTAAATCCGGGCAATCACTTATACAAACATTGAATTTAATTTGATTGTGACAAAAATCTTTAGAAAAATATTTTAATTATGAGCAAAAAACGATACTTAGACTTTAGAAAGACCGTTTTCATGTTTTAGTAATACATATAAGAAAATTAAGATATGACTAACAATAATAAAGTTTAACAATTTTAATATATTTAAGATTACTGTGAAAATAAATATTACCTATATCGACTGTTAAACATTACATAACATAATTGTGCTATAAATTGAAACTTTATCTACTTCTTGAATATTTTATATAAATCAGTAACAAAACGGCTAAAATAACAAATTAAATAACTTATTTATCAAATACTTATTACTAATTTTATGACTTAAAATAAGTAGTTAATGGAATATAAATAGTACAGATGAAGCAACATTGTCTTACTTTACGAAAATAAACTAAACGTAGAGCATCTATGTATCTCCATTTATTACTTTGCTGTTCTTCTTTTTTATTTTTATGTACATTATTCTTTTGGATTAGTCGTTGGATAGTTAACTTAAGTAAGAGTGTGGAAGCTAGCCTGGTGGGCTTCATTGAAAGATAATAATTTTAATAAATCAATAATCATATTGATAATATAATCCTTAATCTTCTTCTTAATGTTCTTCTCTCATCACACAAAAATATCATAGTTCAGAAAGTCTAGAAACAAAGTTCCAATATGGGTTGTTGTGAAAACGATCCTGGATTATTTAATTCTAAAATAAAGCTTTATAAATATATAATTTTAAATAAACTGCTCGACGGTCTGTCAACCGTTAAATGAAGAAGAGTTTTTAATTAATTATTGTATGAGCACTATCCATATGGAGGTGGCGGCTGGTTGATAATGGGTGGTGGATTGGTGGTCGCAGCTACTACATGATGGTGATGCACCACTCTGGGCGGCGGCGGCGAGCAGCAATCACAGCAGACACACGGAATACAGCAACAGCAGCATGGACGACACGAGATGTTACAACCCATTCTGAAAAACAGATAACTCTAATATTAATACATATTTATCTAGTCACATTCAAAAAAATATTTATTTATGTCTATATTGAGCGGTAATTATAATAGATTAATTTCAGCCTTCTTTTACAACTTGATTTGAACACAATCATGTATATTAATAATGCCAAAGTTTGTTTGGTTGAACGCTTTAATCTCAGAAACTACTAGTTCGAATTGAAAAAATATTTTTGCGTTGTATAGTATATTTATCGAGGAAGGCTATAAGATATATATGAGAATTTGTCGACAAGGTGCCATTGAACGACATTGTACCTATTCACAGTTTACGAGAAGTTTGTTATCACGACTGACTTAAAGCGTGAGTGCCTTCTTGGTGACTTATTATGTTACAGAGCACTGTAGTCCAATATCTACGAGTAAACTTAATCACCGAAATATCCTAATAAACTTTATTATTGAATTCCGATCACCACGGCACGTCATCCATCATGATTTTATATCCTCTATCGTCCCACAGATTATTATGAGGCAGATATTGTTGATAAATACATAAAAATAGTGATATTCACTTGTGTTTCTTGTAATTAATAGATAAGTACGATATATAAATATTTTTGATATATTCAGTAAACATGTAGGTATGTAATAAATACAATATATAAATTTATTTTATTATTTACTTATTCTTACAGATAGAACTTGTCATAAGGATATAGGTAAAGTGATAATGAATCAAAGATTGTGCTGAAAGAAGCGCCGTATCTAATGTAAAGACAGCTCGACGGATTGCTTATTCGTACATATTATGCAAAGAAAATACGAAAATGTATTAAAATGAACTATTACTGACAACAGAATATGGAGAATATTGCGCATATGTCTCTTCCAAATAATGGCAACAAAATGTGTGATTTTAAACAGATTATTACAACTAAATTAGGGTAGGCTATCATCGCTATGCGTATAACTGCATTATGTATTAAATGTCCATACTTAATATAATCCATATGCCTGAATCACCATATATCATCATCATATTTTCATAGGAACATCAGCCACAACGCAATTAACTGAGGGACAGAGGGAGAAAATTTAACTAGGAACATGGTAAATAAAGTTAAATGTTTATTTTTTACTAGTGGCCGCCCGCAACTCCGTCCGCGTGGAAGTGGTGGTGAGCATTTCCCTTCACTGCTCTGCTCCTATTG
>DWJN01007340.1:0-10053 GCA_018248895.1 Carystus phorcus | reverse complement strand
GACTTCATAGAACTTTCACGTTAGTATGAGTGTTATATGAACGAAATTTTGACAAGCCTTTCAGAAACTGGCGGTAAGACTTTGAATTCGAGTCGTCCGTGGTATACAAGAATATCTAAATTTTCAAAGTTGTGCGCATCTTTAACCCAATACAGGAGATGTGTGCATGTCCCATGATTTCAAATGAGACTTTTACATTGCACGATTGAAAAAATAAATTTAAAGAAAAGACAGCATGTACGAGTATATCAACCAACGATTGATTTTGATTCCAAAACCATTTTCAGAAAATTCTAATCAAGGACATTAGTACTCTATTCATTTCATAGTCCATATAATATAAAATATATATATATCTACAAATAAACAAATATTGAATTTTATGTATAGATTCGAGTAAGTAATGTTAAATTTATTTTTTATTATTTAATTAAATAAGTAACATACAAGGAGATTAAATTGGTTAAATTTAAAAAGCCCAACATAACACTCCCACAATTAATCGAAATCAACTCAAACGTTTAGAATTTCAAGTGACATACATACAAAAAAAAAATATACAAAGATTGGAAAATACCATAATTGTATCATCTTTAAAAGAATCTGACGGAGCCAAGTCCGCAAATAGAAACAATGACATAACCAAATCAATTAAATTAGAATACGACCGCTAACAATGCCATTCCCATACAATACAGTAAAAACTAAAAGTAAACTTACGCATCAGTCTGTTTTCCCGTTTCTGAGCTATAAATCTATTGATCTGCGCCAGATACAGCTGCGTCACGTCCTTCCAGTATCTAAAAACATAAATATATCGGAGTTATCATTTACGGAGTATTCATTGAGTAACAATGTTGAGACTCGTTTATAATTCGTCAAGAATGTATTACAACAGTCACCAGTTCAATATAGAGTCTAAATCAATAAAATTAAGGCAAAAACAAAGGTGCAGTCGATTTGGACACGAATTCGTGTCATCCGTGGTATACAAACAACAAAATTGACTCACTTGAAGGAGACGCAGGGCGACAGGCTGACGAGGAAGGGGCACAGCAGGTCGTTCTCGCTCGCGAACTGGATCATGGAGTCCATCTGGCCGCGCAGTATCGCCAGCATTATCCAGGCGTCCGTGTCTTTCACCGCCAGGTGACGCTGCACTGAAACATAATAAACACCATGGCAACATTACAAATCTAATATATAGTTGAGCCATCTATACTAATATATAAAGCTGAAGAGTTTGTTTGTTTGCTTGAACCATTATTCTCGGGAACTACTGGTTCGAATTTAAAAAATCTTTTCGTGTTGCATAGCACAGTTGCCGAGGAAGGCTATAGGCTATAACATAACGCTACGAACAATATTAGCTGAGCATTAAGAAATGTTAATAAACCAGAACAAATGTTTCAAGGTGATATAAGGTTGGCCGACTCTACTAGTGTATTGTATAATTGTATTTATAGAGCACGTACAAAGTATACAATTTTTATTTATACTAACACCCAAGCCGATACCAGTGCATAAACGTTTACAATAATACTCACTCTCATGATCCAACAATTCATTGAGCTCGTTGGTCGATCCGAACATTTTGAGGAAATCCATATCATAGTCCGTCGTTTCCTCATCACTACTCCTCCCCACGCACTTCTCGGCCAGCCTCCTCACAGCGGCCGCGGTACAGTTGGCCATCTGCTTGGTGCACGTCGGCAGGAGGAACCTCTTGAAGCCCCTCACCTTCACCGCCATGAGGTCGGCCTCCCGCCCCTCCCCGTACACGTCGTCGACCGCCTCCTCAGCGGACTTGTCTGTCACCTCGTTCTGTTCCGTTGTTTTTTCGGCCAATATTCTTTTCTTCTTTTCTCTTCTAGGCAACAGCGACACTGGTAGATTTTCTAAACGGAGATAAGGTATAGCAGTAGTTAATCGTATCTAATTGCTTGATTCCGCATTAGGAATGAAACGAGAATGTTATTTAAGCATCAATTTCAACAATTTTTGCATTGTCGAAGTCACGGTTATATTACGTAAGGGTAATTAATTGTGTAAGTACATAACTGATGTTTGATTTTATATTGTTATCGTTTTGAGACGTTAATATGTCTTGAAAGGAACTAAATGTGTGGTCAAAAATAACATCTTTAATTTACAATCCAACTATAAATCAAGTACATTGCCATCTAACAAACATACGTAGGTATAATATAACATTACCTATTATATAAAAATACCTCTCAATATTATAAAGTCGTATTTAAACATCTGCTCATTGTACCGAGTGATTCTCCAGCCCTACTCTCAGTTAATCATGATTGAAACTGAGGAAAAATTTCACCACATGATAATCAACCACTATTCACACATTCACACTTTCTTTATTAGAAAGAATCACTAAATTTCGGTACACCATTCCCGTATCAAACACTTTTTTTATTAAAATCACCCTTTCAATATTTTGACATTAGCAGATCGGCGAGTTGACTCTGTACCGAGGATATACTGACCATTGTATGCCTCGGGGGGATAGTCGGTGAGCCGCCAGAACCGCACGCTGTGGTCGGCCCCGCCCACCACGAGGCAGTCGCAGAGCTGCGGGAACGCGCTCCACGCGACGCTGATCGGGTTGTAGCCGCTCCCCGCGAATATTGCCGTGCACGTGCCCGCGGTCACGTCCCACACCTGGTTACATACATCAACACTTTATTTGTTACTAGCGACCCGTCCCGGCTTCCACGGGTGCAATGATAATAAATACACTACAGAAAAACTGTCAACGTATTATATTTATTATTTTATTTATTTAAAACTTTTGCACCATACAAAATTGTACAGGAACAAGGCGGACTTAATGCTAAATAGCATTCTCTCCCAGTCGACCTTCTTTCTTTCTTTTATCGTTATAAGCAAATAACTGCTTATATCAGAAGTAACTTAAAAAGTTAAAATTTCTTATATCAATATAAAATACCAAAGTAAAATTAATAAAGATTATATTACTTCTCCAAGCCTACGTGTTAATCTATAATATTCAAAGAACTGAAGAATAATATTTGTATCATAGGCTTATTGATAAAACTTATCGGAACCAATATACTCCCTTGGGAGAGTCTTAAAGCAAACGAAATAGGACTCTATTTTGAAATCAACAAAATTATCATTAAAAGTTTTATTTGTATGGCAATAAAGACTACATCAACTAGTGGCTTTTATAGCTCCAGCGTTCACATGCATAGAGGATATCAAGCACTAAATCTGTGAGATTAAGGAAGATTTTCCGTTGGGTGTCCTCTAAAGATAAGCACAGGAAACTTGGGCAGATGTTGTGATAACAAAACCTGTCTGTTTGCTCACACTTTGTATGTAGATGGCAAACATTAGCATGTGGTTCGACTTTAGATTTTAGAATTTCTTTTCGCGACTCGTTATTTGTTTCCTTTAACACGGTTGGTTTTATTTGTATTCCAAATATGTACAATCAGATCCGGAAACTTTATCTTGCAAAAAATGGATCTTTAAACACATTACCCACACACTGGAAATAGGTTGCAGTTGCTGCCAAATATTACGTCATCCACGTACAAGTAGGTCTTCTCCAAATTGCTATCCCTTTCACGGATATAGGGGAAGAAATAGATGGTATAAACATTTGGCAACGTTCTGTGAATATTCAGTGAATAATAAAAGACGTTACATTTTAGAAGGTCCGTAATCTGGGAAGAATTTTCATTTTTAAGGCTTGCTGTAAGAAAGTTCATTTCCAAGGCTCTCTCTACGACTTTAAAAGTTTGTAGTTAGATGCGTGTGAGAATTTAATTATTTCTCAAGGCAACGACGCAGCTGTATCATTTACTTAAAATTGTTTTCAAAGTTTTCTTTTAGTGCTATTTACGGAAAATAACCTCGCATAAAATGAACTTAACGCATCTTTATTGCACTATAGATATAAATTTATGTCTGCCTGCTATGCGGTCTGAAGAATTTGCCTTATTTATAAACAGGTATTTAAAAATCATTCTGGTTTCAATTTGAATTCAATAGTTTGTCAAATATACGTCTTTAAAGTGGTCATGATTTCAATTTTACTTTTATGAACTCCATAATTCGGGAAATAGGAAGAAAAAACCAACATAATTATTATTATTTATTATATTATTCATATAACAGCTGGCAAACGACATAATCTGAATTGATAGAGTAATTTATCGATGGTCTGCGTGTATCTTTTTTGACATTATGTGGCCTTGATATCACATGTTACTTAACTTTCGGACCACCTACTGACTGCTTATGTTATCTTTTGTACAAACGGGGATGAGGAAAATTGGATTAATTTCTATTGAAGACGAACTTGATCCTGAGTAACACTAGCGCGCAACGTTACATTATTCCGAAAAAATCATTGTAATTTGATTTTCACAAAGCGCCCAAGGAAGTCCAGAACAAACATGTTTTGAAAACATTGTTGACACTGTAACTTTTGTAGCAAAACAACCCATTCTTGGTGGTTTGAAATACTCAATACTTGATTATACATAAAATTAGCAGACGTGGAAGTGTTTGTACCCCAAGATTTAAAGACAGCTTCAATCAATACATACAAACTAAAGGTTTGTACTTAGCAAAGTATTAAGAAATATTAAGTGAGAAACATCCCAGTATAATGGTCTTCGTTTAAACTTAACACACGATAATTCGCTAAATAGAATTTTACACCCAAGCTCTGATACATGCCAGCAATGATTATAACTCTCCATTACAAAACCTGTTCGTTGATTGAAAGCCACGCAGAACAAACTACAATTTTATTTTTACACGGTAATTGCTCCGCTTGAGAGAAATAGCAACAGTCAGCTTCTAACCACGCTATTTTACGTGCACTACGAGTATTTTCTGCGAGGTCATCTTATTCAAAAGTTAGCCTGTCCCTCAATATGCTATTTTTTGACAAGAACAATCTTATATACTTTTAATGTACACCATTAAAACAATTAAAATCACTTAAAAATGAAGCAGGTTATTTTTGAAATAAATATGCAGATCGATTCTTTGATGACACCGAAGCCTAAATAAGTGAAATGCTTTTTGGATGGTAATACAAAAATACAACTCATACAAATTAATACCACTTTTATTAATGTGCAAAGAGATTCATGTAGTCAATAATAAGAAGATGGAAATAAAAATTACCTTGAAACGATATAACTTTGATATTCTTATTGATATTCTTTGATATTCTTTGGTATTTTTTGGGCGGTAGGTGCACAAAAAGTTAACAGTGTCTCTCTAAGTTAAATTATATAATTTTATTGTTTTAGTCTTCATACATAATATATTAGTTATAAATAAACATATTTACTCACAGTTTTGTCCAAAAAGTGATAAATCTACAACTTTGATGCAGTAATCAAGTTACTTTGTGCACTATCCCACTGGTTTACCACATAACTGTTTGTGTCACTTCAAGATACATAAGCACTGCCTATATTATTCTCTAATGGCTAATTACAATACTATGGTGGAAACTCAACAGGCCATGGAGGCCATGCTAATGAAGAAGATGTCTGATTTTGAAAACCAGCTTAGAGCTGCAACACCTCAGTCCAATATAACCATCAACAATCTTCATCAGGAATTCCAAGAATTTAAGAATGAAGTACAATCCATCTTCGGCTTGCTGCGACAACAAATCTCAGAGTTTTCCAAAAACTTGGACACCTTGGAAATGAGACACCGCAGAAAGTTTTTATTATTCACCGGCATTCCTGAAGATATCCAAGGTAATTTGTCTGAGCATATGGCTAATCTCTTCACTACTACCCTGGATGTGTCTGGATTCAAATGTGATCAAATCAAAGCATGCCATCGCCTCGGACGGTTTAGCAATGACAAGTGCAGAGCTGTGTTAGTACGTTTTACAAACTTCTCACTCAAGTCTCAAATTTGGAGTAAAAAGGCTAATCTCAAAGGTTCAAGTATTGTCATGTCCGAGTTCCTGACACAAAAACGGCAGTCGCTCTTTGCTATGGCTCGCAAACGCTTCGGCGTACGGAATTGTTGGACTCTAGGCGGTAATATTGTTGTAAAGCTGCAAGACGGGGTACGACATCGTATACATACAGAAGCAGAGCTCGCAGCAATTACTTCTGCAAAGGATATCCCCACAACTGAGAATGACCAAACGAGCCAGTCCTCCTCCAAACCTACAGATCCATCTGATCGAAATCCGAAGAGCAAGAGACTGGCAAGGCTGAAGAAATAGGACATTATATGCTAAGTATTGTTAAGTTCTCTTTTATGTGCTATTATCTCTTTTCATTATACTGGCACTCAGTGACTTAACGCATATGTAGGTACTTGTACAGCTTTTTGTTGTCTCGTAATCTGTGCCTAATACCCTCCTCTTTGCGTTGTATTTGTATCTATTATTTTTATAAAGCATTGTGATTTGTATTCAATTTCAAGATCGCTTAATTTTGAATGTCACTGTCAGTGTCTACGACACTCACAAGCATGACATAAATACCAATGAATGTCACAATGACAACTTTTGAGGTTTTTCTTTTTTTACTTACATTTCAATGTACCACAGAGTATTTGACTGGTACCGGTATTTGTAAATATCGGTATTTAGTCATCCGCTTACTGTGTTTATGTTTTACTTATTGTACAGTTATTCAAGGAGGATGTTTAGAAATCTTTTTTGTTATTTTTTTTGTTTGTTCTCTTATTGTCTTTTTGTTTAACTATTTTATTCTTTTGTTAATAATTGCCAGTATAATGTCAGTAAACCGGTGGGACAGTGAGTTGATGCTTGTGGTTTTTGCTGTTTCACCTTACTGTACATAGTATATAATATTTATATATTCTATATACTTATTCTACCTATTAAACTTATTTATATTTATATATATCAATTAATTATATTTTTTTGGGATGTCCGATAACGATTCTTATCATTCTGCCCTAGACCTAAGCTGGCCTAATAGTCTCATTGAAGATTCGTTCTACGAGCCTGAAACATTGCATAACATACTAAACGCTTCGTTTGCCGACGGTCACAACACTTTTAACGTCTGTCACTTAAACGCGCAGAGTATTCCGGCACATCATTCCGAACTGTTAGAATGTTTTTCCTCGTCTCGAGCTGATGCCATTCTCGTATCAGAAAGTTGGCTGAAACCTTCTCTCTCAACTCTACATTACAGTTTACCCGGATTTGTTCTCATCAGAAATGATCGTACAGGAAAGAGAGGCGGTGGTGTAGCCATTTATCTTCGACACGACATTCCACACTCCATCATTGCCTCGTCCCCTTCGGAATATTCTGCCTCACCTGAGTATTTGTTTTTAGAAATTCAGATAAGGCGTTCCAAAGTTGTCGTTGGTGTCGTCTATAACCCTCCTACTCTTCATGACTTCTCCAATTTAGAAACAGTTTTAGAGGCGTTGTGCTCGGAGTACTCGCATCTAATAATTATGGGTGACTTTAACACTGACCTTCTCAAAGCTTCTGCTCAGACCTCTAATCTTCTTAATATTCTGTCCTCTGTGAACCTCTCCATTCTCCCTTACAATGCTACGCATCATAACATAGATTCTCCTGACACTTGGCTTGATTTATCCATTACTTCCTTACCCCATCTGGTTCCTAATTATGGTCAACTGTCAGCTCCTGGCTTCTCGCACCATGACTTAATTTACCTTAGTTATAAACTGCAGACCCCAAAGTATAGGCCTGAAATTGTTCTGATGCGTAATTTTAATAAAATTGATCCAGCAGCATTAAAACGCGATGCATCAAGTATTGACTTTTCCCCGGTGTTTGCTGCTACTTCAATTGATAGTAAAGTTTCCCTATTCAACAATTTGGTTTTAAAATTATTTGATGCACATGCACCGGTCAAACCGATCAAGGTTAAACGCCCGCCTGCCCCTTGGATCACAAGGGGAGTGCGAATGGCAATGACACGACGTGACAGAGCCTTTAGACGATTCAAACGTGACCGATGTGATGAGAACTGGTCTGCCTACAAATCTGCACGCAATCGCTGTAATCAGATTGTGAGAGCAGCGAAGCGCAGCTATTTCCTCAATAACCTATCTTACTCTTCGCCGGCTAGCATGTGGAAGTTTCTAAACAAATTCGGCATAGGTAAACCACCTCTCCAAAGCAACTGTATGCCGTTCTCCCTTTCCGATCTCAACTTGCACTTTGCTACTGCCTCTCCACTTTCCCCATCAACTAAGTCACTTACTATCTCGGAACTCTCCCTTATGGTCAAACATAATCCCTTTCCCTTCTCTTTCTCGGATATTTCGATTGACTTAACACATAAAGTCTTATCGTCTATCAAATCTAAAGCAGTAGGCTGTGACAATGTGAGTCGTAATATGATTTTTCTTGTATTGGATGACCTTCTCCCTGTTTTGACTCACATCTTTAACTTTTCTTTATTGACTGGTGAATTCCCTAGTCTCTGGCGAAAAGCCTTTGTAATTCCACTTCCAAAAATTGCCAACCCCAGTCAATTTAATAATTACAGACCTATCTCTATCTTACCTTTTCTCTCTAAGCCTCTTGAAGCTATTGTTCACAAGCAGTTGTCTGACTATGTGCTTAAATATGACTGTCTCAGTCAATTACAGTCTGGATTTCGCCCGGGCCACAGTACTACAACTGCTCTTCTTAAGGTGACTGAAGATATACGCAAAGGAATGGAAGATAGATTAATTACCGTTCTTGTTTTAATCGACTTTACGAATGCATTTAATATGGTCGATCATGATCTCCTTCTAGCGTTACTTCAGCATCTTAACTTCTCTTCGACTGTCCTTAAGTGGTTTTTTTCGTATCTCAGCGGCCGACAGCAGGCAGTACGTGTCGGACGTGACACCTCAGATTGGTGTGAAGTCTCCTCTGGCGTACCGCAAGGTGGAATTTTATCTCCTCTGCTGTTCTCTCTCTTCATTAATACCTTATCTTCCTCGCTCCGCTGCTCTTACCACTTCTATGCTGATGACTTGCAGATTTATACTCAAGCAGAAGCACAGTCTATTAACAACGCCATCAGCATGATTAATACTGACCTGGAATGCATCGCATCTTGGTCACTTAAATTTGGAATTAAGGTCAACCCGGTCAAATGTCAGGCAATAGTTATTGGCAGCAGTCCTCAATTGCTTAAACTTGATCTTGATCTTGTCACACCAATCAGGTTTGATGGTTCTACTATATTGTTCTCCACGTCTGTCAAATCTTTGGGTATTTATTATGATAATCATCTGAGTTGGAATACTCACATTCGTGAAGTGTGCCGATCTGTCACTACCAAACTATGTGCTCTCAATCGGCTCAGAAATCTTCTTCCAATTAAGGTAAAAATCGTCTTGGTGCAAGCTCTTATCTTCCCCATAATTGAGTATGGTGACACATGTATGACTGATCTTAACGAGGATCTCCTCAACAAATTGGATCGGCTCATCAACAATAGTATCCGCTTTATTTTCTGTCTTCGAAAATTCGACCATGTCTCTTCTCAGCGTTCGCAGCTTAAATGGCTCCCGATTCGTCAACGTAGACATATGAGGATACTTACCACTCTGTTCTCTATCCTACGTGATGATCTCTCACCAGCATATTTGAAACAAATGTTTCAGTTTCTTAGTGACACCCATGAACGGCATCTTCGCTCGTCAGAGACACTGACTCTCTCCATCCCACTTCACCACTCTGGTTTCCTGTCCAATTCTTTTGCCGTTCAAGCCGCTCGACTTTGGAACGCCTTGCCCGAAGAACTCCGAAAGCCGGTCAGCAAATTTGCCTTTAAAAAGAAACTTCTCAAACACTGCATTGGTAAATAAGTTTATATTCTTTTCTTACCTTATCCATATCCCTTCTACTCGTATATATTCATATATTATTATATATATTATATATATTTATAGATAATGTATATATATATTTATTTGTAAAGCTTATATATTATTTTATGTACATATCTTATTGTATATATATTGCTTTTTATATTTTTAATTTTTTCTGTTCAGATC
>DWJN01007339.1:0-10054 GCA_018248895.1 Carystus phorcus | reverse complement strand
TCCACCCAGTCCAAACGCTTCAGCTCCTGTAATGGACTCCATGTCGCACGTTTTCAGCATATTGGCTTAATTAACGCTCATATTCACTAAATAACCATGTATTGATATCGCTCGTGAGCTATTAAAATTCATTTGCCAAATTGAGGGTGGTGTAATGACAAAACGATATGAGATTAATTTAACCAAAATTTGGGTCGATGTGAGCTGTCGATGGATGAATAATTGGACACATATTTCGCTTCTAATATTTTCTACTGACAATGGTTGCATGTTGGTCTTCTTAATATTATAATCCGTATATATATAATTCTTCTGGTCGTGTGTTTGTCACTGAAGTCCTACCAAACAGTTTGTTACTACGTAAATGAATTTGAGAATGATTAACATTCACAATTCGATTCGATAGAAAGGAAATGTTTTTATATGTCGCAAGATAACATCTACCGAGACAGCAAGTGTAATATATAAAGCTGATCAAGAGTTTGAAAATCGAGTCTAGTACCAACAAATAGCAAAACACATTTTTTTTTCTCTTATCTTTTTATAGCCTGCAAGTTAAATTTTACCTTACGTTTTTTTGTTTGTTAAAATCAAGTTTCATGAAAATCTGATAGTAGACTTTTCATTGTTGAATGAGAAGATCATAAACATCAAAACATACATGTATATATATAAGTAGCTATACGGTGTAAAAGGGTACCACCAAAACTTTAGTTTGAGTGAAATTCAACCTCCCCTGCTCGTGGTTCAACAACGTACTAAGAAAGACGAGTTGAAACACCATAACTTCAACGCCTGCATTGAATAGCAATTTGGTTTCTCCATGAAAGTTAACTTAAAAACGCACCGACAGATTCATGAATCGTAATATGGAAGGGTCAATTACCTAGTTGCCGTTTCGCTTCTATAATGAGACGTTGAATATTTAACTTGCTCTATTCATGTCTGATAGCAATTTGGTGACATGTTTGGTGGTAGGACATCCCGTAGTTAATAATGTGGACTTTTAATGCAAAATGTCAGCAAAACTTTTTCCTTGAACGGAAGCACATCATTTATTCACAGACATGCTTCTTAACTCCACTCGTTACTTCCAGCCAAATAAGTACATTAATTTGGAGCTACATAGGTCACCTTATTTATGAACATAATATATATTTTTTTTCGTAAATTAAACAAAAGTTATACAGTAAAATATAGTTTTATTAAAGATATTAAGACTTTTCAGTCTAAAAAATAACGAAAGTGACATTTAAGCCTATAGTATTGCAGCTCAGCGATGACGTTTAACTTCGCATTCCTCACATATCAGCCAGTTATTTTCACTTCTTTTCTGTTTAAATCATGTAACAGATGCATTCGATGGGAAATCAAATTTGGAATACACTTTAAATTACTAAATTTTAAAGTGCCACTCATATGAAAAATAATAAAAAGAACAGAACATAACTACTCTGACTACTACTGAGACCGTTGGGACTCGGACACATCCGCTCCTCACTAGATCCGGGAACCGCTCGGAACACGCGGAACAAAACGCTTAAACCAGTAAAAATATTCCATAAAACGCATGTAGTCGACGACTGTACCCCATGGGTAATGTTAAAGATAATACCGTAATAATTTGTAAGGAAGCAAGTACATTATATTCCTAATGTCAACCTGGAAAATTTCACAACAAAATTGGGTAGAAACTACGGTCGTATTACGCTTAAGGGATTAACTTTAATTTAAAAACGAGTGTTATTTCAGCATATAATGCCGTAACAAGCTCGGGCCGAGCGCATGAGTTATCGGTCTCGCGAAGCTCGCCGCCCCGTGGTCCAAATTTTAAGTATATAAGTAAACCTACCAAGTATTAGTTTCAGTGTTGATAAACTGACTCTAAAGAGTATTTTACTATTGCATAATTCTTGAAAGAGCTTCCTTAAAATAGATTTAAAAATGGATCATAAATTTGTACTCATGTAGTATACATATTATAGAGTTAATGTCGTTGTATTTATTTAAAAGAAGCGGCATGCCCTCGCTTCATTTTGGTGAAGACGTAGATCCCGTATTATTATTATTATATTATTATTAATATTAGTAAAATAAATTTAGATCAATTTTAAGACGCGTTTCTTTGCTTGCTTTCATTAAAAAGTTTTAGTACGAAATTTTAAGAAAAATAACTGTTTATCATCCACCCCATACGAAGTTTACGCCTCTATTTTATTTTACAGACTTAAGTGAAGAATTTCAATTAAGTCTTTTCGTTTTTACGAATTCTAATCTCTTCTCTTGACACTTTCAACACTTATGTGACGTCCTTAAGTGAAAAAAAAAGAAAAAATATGTTTCAATAGTGTATACTTGTTGCTAAGATATTTTTGCTCATAGCAAAATAATGGTTGGATCTTGTTAATTCATTAACAGTGACTTGACATTACACAATCGCTCAACGAATATGTATGATCACGCTTTGTCAGCTGAGCTAAGTGAATTTTCCTTTATTTGTGAATATCATATTTCGTAAACAAACTTATTTTTGGTCAAAAACACAAAAGGTTTATATGATGATCAAAGTAACTCATAAATTTCAGTTCAAATGAAAATTCCCAGTCCTTAACAACATTTTTTGTTTGTTTGATTCGTTAAGCTAATTGTTGGATGCAGTTAGTTAGGATAATAAATGAGGGACGTAAAAGGTTTACGTATTTTGAGCTAAATTTTAAATCCTTCGGTTGCGGGCGAGAGCTTTCCGAGTTATAAAGCTATGCCATATAATTAAACTTTTCTCGCGGCAAAGGAAATACGCGGTGAATTTTTCCGCAAAATTGTAATGTATGATATTTTTACGAGGCGTTTAGACGTTTGTTAAACAGAAAATCATTTGAGTTAAATTCTCCTTGCTAATTTATAAAGGAAAACGAATTAGTGGTGGCTCGTACTAAATGTTAAATAGAAATTTTACGTACAGCAAAGCTAAAAACACTTCTTTTTTCATTTCAGCAATTGAAATTTTTAATGAAAACACTAAGATTTAATAAGTGGTATAAAGTTTATTTTACCTTAAACACACCGCTTAAAAGTTTATAACATAGACAGCGAAACTTAAAATATAACTTTTACTTAGACGTAACTAAAACAGTAACACTTCTTCGTTCGTTGTTAATTAATAACAGTATATCGTTACTCAAGCACTTGTTTAGAATGAAATAAAGCAAACAGCGGCCAAATTGAAAATTCAGTCAACGAAACGAAACAAATGCAACGTATGCACTGGCTTTATTTATGAAACATTTTCAAAGTGGCTATGTGTGTTCACGTGCATACAACAACTCGCCTGTGTGCGTTACGTAAGTGATACGAGCATCGTAATATCATTACCCGACAACGCTGCCCGACTGAACATACCCATACATTATTCATACATTTCATTCGTTTACTAAACCCTCAAGTTACGAGTTGGTAACCGACAGATTTATACACCTTTATGAGGGATAATATCGTTCATATTTAGTTTTATAAATCCGTTTTATGACGCGATTGTTTGTTCGAATTTTCCTTGTGAATACAATCAGGAGTGTTTCTTTATGGTTTGTTGTTTGATTTGTTTGCGTGATTGGATTTTTGCTTTGTGAGTCTCAGCTATCTGATTTAGAGATCTAAATATCTATACAGACTTACAGTAGCATTCAATGCCACAAAGATACGATGAATGAATGATTCCCTTCGCTCCGTGGACAGTATCAACTATATTTAAGGGCATTGTTAACAATTAGGGTGCTATCAAATTGTAACCAGGTTCTGTTTTACTGTTAAGTTGTTTAAAAGATTAGAGATTTAAAGCAACTTAAAAAGATAAACGATAACGATTAATATCACAGAAGCAAACAGCAGCAGAATTTAGCGATCGCTGCGTTAAACGTGGGGATCATTGTTTCACAGTGCAAGAGCTTTCGATCTATCTCGATCGTAATTTATTTAGAGAGAGCGAGCGTTAACTCTACGAAATTCGTATGTCACTTCGTGGCGTTTCGATCGTCGATTAAGCTACTTGATCTGGAACTATTTACGAAATTTGTCTACATCATACAGGTTATTACTGATATGGGAGTAACTAATGAGTAATCAAATTAAACTAATGTTAAGTACAATACAAGTACAAATATAAATAGGTTAAAGTAATTTTTACTAGTGTACTCTAAGAATAAATCCTTCGTTTGAATATTATCATGGTAAATATATTTTACATAATTATGTAGCAAAATGAAGTGGTACAATTTTTTTTGTTGTGCTTTATACTGTATTTACCACAACAAGTGCAATATAATCTTAGTTGAATCCAATTGGCCCTAGAATTGCCATACTTAGATTTTTCTTAATTGGCGTCATCTTCATTGGCTTTGTGTGAATCCAAAGCACCGCTCTCTTGTTCTAATTCGCGTGGTTGAAGGCGTTCATTACGGCACATCATCAAGGCACGCATTAATTATTTTTCTTATTTACAATTTCGCAGTTCTTCAGACTTTCTTATCTTCACCAGTTGAATGAAATGGTCCTTTGTACGTTGAAAATAGAAAAATATGTTCTCTCGGTATGTCTATACAAATAACACGTTACTGACATCGCCTACAACGCATCATCTTGGTTCAAATCGCTAATTAATTATTGGGTGGTCTTACTGACCCTAAATTGAAGAAATATGGTTGCTAGTGTTAGTATCTTACAGAAACAAACATGTTATAACTACAACCACAGAGTGATCACTAACTAGCAGTAAATTAAGTGAAGAAAATAAGGAAGATATTTTTAAGTTACAGTATAAAAACTCGTTGACACATTACGCAGAAGAGTAAAGAAAACCTGGAAAAACGAATGGTTGACGGTAATTTTGGAGGAGAGAGGTTCAGAGGATGTTCATCTACTCGATGGACGAACATGGTGACTAAAACGTTCAATACCAGCTTGCACGGTTCCCTCTTTCCAAAGACAAAAGAGCCTGGCGGTATATGGCAGCCGAAACTGTCATTGTTGATCACGACCCTTAGAGAAAGATAAAGTCATAAAGGAGATACAAACTCACAGACATAGTCCTTCCAACATCGATACAACACAACTCACAAGTAAAATAATGAATTTAAAAGCAAACAATTCGTATATATTTTGTGTACACGGTACCAAACGGCGAGTTCCGTAGAAGTGTTCTAGGTCAATCTGTCCGGTAATTTATTTGGAGAGAGCAATCATAAACCTGATCTAGCGAAATATGGATGACATTCTTTGCTCGCACCGTTACACAAATACGAGTATTGTCTCATACATTTCTGTAATGAAAACAAAGAATCAAAGCCGGCTATTTATTATTATGCCACGTTATATTCGAGATATTTATCATTAAATAGATTCATCCTAACTTGTAAAAGATTGGATGATTCTTAATAGTGATAAAACCTAACGTTTTACCAATAAAGGTTCGCACTTAAAACCACTGATCATTAATACTTTGGACCGTTAATTTTACATAACGTTGTAGACCTGCAGCCTTTTTCATCGGTGCTCGCTGCATATTTTTTACCTGTTCATAAAATATACGTCATATTTTAATTAATTTGTAGAATTTTTTTGTTAAACGTGTAACAGTGATTATTTTATGAAATAATTGTTTTTCTTTTTTTTTTTTTAATTTAAAAAAGTACATAATATTTCTAGCATCCGATTCAAATTGCACCTTAATTGTATAAAAGTTCAAGAGTCCCCGGGGCGTACCTTAATGTTTTTAGAATACGCCAATATAGTCACTATTTATGTATATTGTGTTTAAACACAACATGACACTTTGTTTATACACTAGCAAGTGTCGAGATCATTGTTCCGCACCGGAGGAAACTTTTAGGTCAATCTAAACGGTAATTTATTTGGAGAGAGAGCGTGAACCTGATACAGCGAAATATGGACAACTGCCGGTTACATACATGATATTAAATTGTTCAGGTTTATCCGTTTAAATGGACAAAGAAGAATATACAAATGTTCATTAATCAATGATATTCAGACTTTATTTTCCACTAGTCATAAATGCTGATGGTATGTTTCCAATAATTAATTTCCTATCGCTTACGATTATAGTATAGGTACTAGATGAGCCAGCAAACGTTGTTTTGCCTTAGAACATTTTATGGTTCTATCTTTTATAGTTTAGGGAGCGTACGCAAAATAAGTAACTTTTCTGGTTGATTTTTTACACCTTGTGTCCGAAAAACCCAAATTATTAAAACCCTATTTATTCCAAAGTAAAGCCTATGTAACTCGTGGATAATGTAGCTTTTGAATGGTAAAAGAATTTTTATAATCGGTCCAGTAGTTTTTGAGCCTATTAATTACAACCAAACAAACAAAGTTTTCCTCTTTATAATATTAGTGTAGATAAGTTGATTCTGCGCAAAATTTAATTCTTCAAGCCACACCAGAGGAATACTAATCCAAAAATCGTAAACGTAAACAAAAGATGGTTACTTGGATTTTGTTTACATTACTGAAAAATATTGTTCCACTTTGCTTCATTAAAGGCAGGAAATATGGAAGTTGAATACAAAGTACAACTTTGTTTCTACCACATACGAGTATATTCGTCAGTTTCCAGACTGCAGAGTGTTCAGAAATGGAAATTTAAAACTTATTTCATATATTCCACTTTGTTACGGGCTTATACGGTTTTATATTATTATGTATGGATTCCACGTATGCGTTTCGCTCTATGGTTTGCTTTTTGCGTTATGCGCAACGCATCAGGTGCCACGCGTTGAGAGTTGCGCGTCATCATTACGCATGACGTTTGTATATGACTATTAATTTACAACATTGTTTAAATTTTTGCGTACACATTCTACTTTTTTGAGTAAATAGTATTGTTGAATTTGTGTTGAGGAGAAATTATGCGTTTAAATTATATATTGTCGTTTCGCTAAAATTATAAATCATTATGTTCATCAAAATTCCCGACTTTTAAATATTATATCGTAAAATAAGATCATAAGTTAAATCTTAGTTCAATTCAATTCAATGTGAGATATATTGAATAGAACACAGATATCCATTATTCTTGCACCAAAAATAATATATACGTAAATATATAAAGCACTCTTATCAGTAATATAACGGTCATTGAATTACAGGACAATAGAGAAAGTTACATCATAAACCAAACGTACAATTTGTAATAAACGAATATGATTAATGAAAATCAGCTTTAATAAACTGTAATAAAGAAATTCCAGCATCCTTCACCGGTAATAAATAGACGCTGCACAGCTAACAAAGGATGCTATAGTACAAATGTTTGCAGTTCCTCTTGCAAGTCATTGTTTTCCTTTTACGTTCCACATAGTATGCTGACGGAATTCTGAGTAAAAATACTCGTATGTGTACTCATGCACTAGATAACAGGCGGTTCTATTTATGTAATAAAATATAAATTTTTGACGGAAAAATGTAAAAACAAAAACCTTATTGAGTCCTTCCACCACATAAAGTAGGAAGTTTATAGGAACGTAGTAGGAGGATTTCATGTAAAACCAATGTCAGTTTTTTACTTGGTATCAATGGAAGCACCTGTTATTGTAGTAAAAAATGATTGTAAACTATACAGTCCCGTGATTAGATTTAATAATTTTACCTAATTTAATATAATATGCCACAAGAAAATAATGGTAACCTACAATTTACCGATGCCAAAAAAAATCATAAATTGCATATCTGTCATAAAAATACTTGATTTAATACATATAACCACACATAAATATATAAACACAAACAACATATAAACACATAATACATATTTGAATATTGTCAATGTTATTCTTATTTACTCTGTTTCATACCCTAGAATTTATATATTATCTCTTAGCAATAACATTATGTAAACGCTATTGTTCTAGTTGTACCTACCCATACACATACCTCAAACAGATTATAAAAAAAATAAAAAATAGGCCATAAAAACCTTTTGTCCAAATTTCGTAACTATCCTAGATATAACACCGCTTAGTACTTAGTAAGCCTTTCATCATTTATTTCTAAACATCTCAATTGTCTACAATTAATGGATCACTAAAGGGCACGGCTTTCTCCTCATTGCTGAAGAGCCCTTAATCATCCGCCATGCTGCCACAGTTCAGATACTTTCAGGTTGGTGCATTGATATCATCTGAAGCTCAATCACATCAGAATTCAAGAGAAATGAAAACCAACAGACCTGAAAGAACCGAGAAATTTTCTGCATTCGGCTGTATTTGTTTAGACGTTACGTTCGTAGCATCAAACCTATTATGACGTGATGTATTCTATTTTAGGAAATAAAACGTTTACTGACTGCAAGCCACGTAACATGCCACTGTCGTGCACGAGTCTCGCAAATTCAATTCCATTCTATAAAAGCACGCGTAATGCAACAAACTGCAACGTTTCGCCAACTTTATCAACGTAACAAGATTGTCTCGAGCAATAAGTCCATCTATCTCGAATCCGCATCGCGCTACAAATCATAATGAATGAACAGATAATTACAATGTTTGTTGTAGTTCATATTAATACAACACGCGTTAACAGTTATTTATCGAGATTTTGCTTGTCATGTTACTTGGGATGGATGCAAAGAAATATTTATGTTATACCTGATAATTTTACTTTTTGCTTTTAACGTCAGATTATTTCAGTATTTTACTTAAACATAAATTTGATAAAATGAAAAGTAATTTAAGTCTTCTTCAGAGGTTTTGTCAAATTAAAGTTACGAGTTTTGAAACCCTAAAAATACCTTAAGTTGGTATTTGAAAAACGTAAAATACCTCCTAAATCGCTTTGGATAATATCGTGTGTTCAATAAATTGCTGCAATGGTCGTATCATATACTAATTTAAATAAAAATGTATGAGCATAGCTTTAATATTGTTTACTGGGCTTCAACTATCTCAGCATACGATTGCATTTACGAATTCCACCCACAAACCTGCTTTTACCATCCGTCGACAGCACCTTTATTTATATTTTATTCAAATGATAAAGATCTTATTCTCTCTTCACTCTCTTAAAAGCTCTTAATAGAACGAATGTAAGATTGAAATTGATGATTACGTAAACATCATGCGAGGCGGACGGATTTAACATAAAATACGATAGATTTAGCAGCTCAATCTATTGATCTTATCGATCGAATTTATGAATGGCTCTGAGGGACCGTTTAGATCGATTTGAACGCTTTCACGAGAACTAGAACGGTATTATAGTAATAACCACGGTTGCTCGTGACAATGTCATGTAATATTGTTTATTTTATTTTTGTTTACCGATATAAATAAAATAAATATGTGCGTTGTTTACTATGTTATGTCAATGTAATCATTGGTGATATGTCAAGAGTCACATAGTAGAAAATAGTCACTCTCATCCTCTAATACTTATCACTAAAGATAACATTGATACGCGATCAGGAATATAGCCTACAAAATAAATAAAAAAATACTGCAACATCTCTCTTTGTTTTCGTCGTTAATGAGAATAACCAATAGGTGACAGATAGAGTGACATAACACAGAGTGACACAGAAAGAGTGACACGATAGCTCAGCTATAGCAGTAATAGCTCAAGTGATAAATTAGTTGACAAATCTGTGTGCCCGAAGACTAATTCATCATTCAGGAATTTGTAAGAGTTCATTTAAATAGTTTGACGTTGCTTTTCGCAATTAATGCTTTGTCGGTTCAGCTAACTCCATAATAAAACTCTAACGGAGCCGAATACTTGTAATTCTATTTTGAAATACGCAACTAATTCCGTTGCAAGCAAAATGCATTGTTTGCCAAAAAAAAATAGGGCCCTTGAATATTTCAAATTATACACGTATATACATACGCTTGAATAAAATTTATAGAAGTAAAACATAGTTATAAAAGAACAGAATATTGATAGTTTTTTTATGTAGTTTATGATTGAAAATCATGAAGTTCTTAAAAGGACTAATTTGTAATGATAGTGTTTATATCCCAAAGAAAAGCAACGGCATATCTAGTCG
>DWJN01007338.1:0-10055 GCA_018248895.1 Carystus phorcus | reverse complement strand
CGGACTTTTATTTAGATCTTGTAGAGGGGAACAATTTTGTAATACATGATTTTTGAGTAACTTTCACCGTTTACTCAGCGCACGCAAGGAAAGGTAAAATTTTCGCCGTTTTCGCTATATTTTTTATTCCTGCTCCTCTCCTATTCATCTTAACGTGATGTTCTATAGCCTATAGCCTTCCTTTATAAATGGACTATGTAACACTAAAAGATTTTTTTAAATCGGTCCAGTAGTTCCTGAGATTAGCCCGTTCAAATAATCAAACAAACAAACAAACTCTTTAGCTTTATATATTAGTATAGATATATATGATACCTACTATAAACATTCCAAGTTAAAAATAAAATAACAAAAAACAATAATTAAGTTTAAGACTGAAGTTGGGGTAGAACAGTATTCAAAGCTGCCCCCTTCAATTTGTTCAAAGCTGCCCCAATGGTATTTGAAAGAATTAAAAGAGTTTTTTTTCCAACTAAAAGTTTAACCATGCCATTGATCCCTATTTAATTGCGTGATACATGAAATATTTTGACTAAAAGAGAAAAAAAACAGTCCACAAACCATGGATTGAATTCCTGAGATCCTTACGCGCTCATATGAAAAAGTGGCAAATTTAAACTGGAAAATAAACACTTCTCGTAACTCAACGGCGGGTTCTTATACGTCAGCAGTAACAAGTGACAGTGGTGTAGGTTAGTGACGCCACTAACCAAAAAAAAAAGTACTAGAAAATCTCCTAAAATAGCTATGTAAACACATTTATTCAAAGGTGCCCCTATTCAAAGCTGCCCCCCTCTCCCCTAACAAGCATGTGTCTTATTGTTATTATATAATATACAAAAGTATCGATATAAGTAAGTAGATAAAATGTAAATACATAACATTGTTTTTCTTTTAATTAAAATGTAAATTATTAAACAGCACTTAGTCTTAGCACTTAATTAGCTATATCACATTCCTATTAAAATTACCGTTTAGGTAATGTCCATATATTGTATACAACATTGATGCCATTACGGAATGAATCCTGTGAATAGGGATACTGTAAAGCATATCTTACTCGCATTTTACTACCTTTTGAAACACGTCATACCGGTTCAATGAAAGCATGTAACCTGTCTTGAACAATAAAAAAGATCTAAGGGTATTGTGAAGCTACTTGGATATTGGAGCTAAATTCATGAGCAATAAAGCAATTTTTTTGTCAATACTTTTCTGTGTATACATTAAAAACAACTCGATTATAAGCAAGTCCAGAAATCGGCTGACAAGGCGCTGAAGCGGTAGCTCTCGAAGATTATGATGGGAAATTTTAAGCGCCACGGAAGCACGATTGGACACAGTCAGTGTTAATTTTGCCTGGTACGATGCTTTTGACTTGATGTATGTACCCAATTATGTTGTGTTCGGATCCATGGGTATCGAAGATAAGATGCATGCAACTAACTTGATAGATGTTCACGTCTCGTCCAGTCTGATAACAAGTGTCCACAATTATCTTCTGGTACACATCTTTCTTAAGTGTGCCTGGAATTGTCTGGACATATTGCAACGCTACAAGTTACATATTACAACACAAAATCAGATGATTGGTCGAGAAATTTACTGGACGGAAGTTTCTTGTCTTACTGACAGAAGACATGATGGTATGACAATTAGTTAAGACTTTGAACGAACTTATGAATTTGTTTAATTTTGCTGAACATGAATAAATAAACTTGCATTCCGTTCATAAAAGTAGGCATCATACCTGCGACTTCATTATTATTGATCAATAATGCTCTGTTAAAGTATTTCATTATAAATGTTATTTTACAAAATAAAATTATTGCCTTAGTACGTTGATATTTTGATAAACCTCCGTTAAATTTTCGCCTAGAATATTGTCTTCTATAGGTAGATAGGTATACATAAATATTCGCGAAATTAATTAACAAAAATCCTAAACTAATGTATTTTTTAAAAAGGCACCTTGACATGTTCTTACCGACTCTTCATAAAGGCGATAAGTCACTTCGTATCATATATATTGATGGTAAGCTTAGGACATGGAATACGAGGCAATATATTAGCTCTCTTTTATTAACCGACTTCAAAAAAAAAAAGAGAGATACCCTTCTCTCAAACTCAATTCGTCTGTATTTTTTCTATGCGCATACATATGTACATCATGCGCAAAAAGACATCATTGATGTGGCCAAGAAAATACGCATTGGTAAAGATAACTCCCAAAACTACTCGTTAGATCTCATGCATGACATTTATGGTGCATAGTTATAATATAAATGATACACGGCATTATTTTATTAATAAAACTTTATTTTGGTTGCTCAATGTTTCGATTTAAGGAATACTTATGAATGATATATCGCTCATTTGGAGCGTCAGTGATATAAGTGCAGAATATTGATTTTACACTACGCCATATTTAATAATATATTATTATAATATATTTTTATTTTCACTTCTAACATTCATGACTATGGGGATGATTTTGGTTTAATTAGGTCAGCTTTGCATTTTTTGCAGTTATGTCACTGTTGCTCCAAATGAGCGATTGTGTACAAATTATAGTGTTTCTACGTTAGGGATTACACAAATATTAACATTTTATAACTGTAATGTATAAGAATTTAGGTAAGTTGATAGTATAATTTTTATCGAATGTATTTTTCATATTATATTCTGTAAAGTAGCAGAAAAGTAATTATATTTGTTGTTAAAAAAATGGTAAGTATAGTATCCACGTAGGTATTTAACTTTTAAGAAGTTTTAACACAGTAGTACCTATGGGTAATGTACCAACCATGTCCATAATATATCAAAACAAGTAGATATTACCAGAAGGCATCCACAACTTCTTTGTTATGCGAATAGATTTTAACAAGGACCTATCTACTTATTTCAAAAGAATTTGACATACATACTGAGACCCGGTTTGTTGACCTAAACTAAAAGGTCGATGTCGAGAAAGGTTATCATTAATATGTAATAAAATGTAAATTTGGATTTAAATTAAGTATCTTCCTAAATTTTTAATTTTTTTCATCCATAATTTTTGCATCAATGCACTTTTGTAGAAACAGTAAAACAATTGGCTACCACTGGACAAACTGTTTTTAGTGTTGTATTATTACTGATAGCTTTAATATCTCACTCGTTGTACAATCTACATATAATATGCAACACTTTTATTGACAATACAGTATAACGATAGAAAATTCATAAATATCTAAGTAAAACGATAAGTTTCCGTAAATCACTTTGTGTATGTATAAACTATGACGGTAGGTACCTACCTAGCTATATAGCTAAGTATATAAGCCCATGCAATATTAGATAATCATATTAGTAGGTAACGCTAATAAAGAACCTTGACCAAATTTATTTTATTTTTCAGTGTGTTTAGATTAGGTACATTTCATGGTTCAGGTACGTTAGGATGGTAATAAACTATTGGATAGATACTTACTATATAAGTAGATACCTTTAGAGAATACCACAGTATCTTTCAAGTGTCAAGAACTCATGGAATAGTTCGATCTTCAGACCTTGTCGACAATCATTTTATCAAAAATCAATTTACGTCGACTCTTGCAAAGCTCAGTCTGTACTAAGCAGTGTAAACTAAGTTCATGCGTTTACTACCCAAGTCTACATCACCATCAGGTGGGATTGTAGTCAAGCATTAACTTATAATATGTAAAAAAAAACTGTCGACAACTTTGAGAATCCCGAATTGAGACTAATGGAACTATAGAGCATGATTGAGAGTATTTGGTAACATGTTATGATAATCCTACACATTCATAGCCACATGCTGGGATTCCCTGTGTCGTGTGTGCAATGAACAATATACAAAAGCAAGGTCACTCTGATTGAGAACAAAAATTTAAACTCCTTCAAATATCTGTCTCTCTTCAAACCCAAGACTTTTCGAATGGCAGACATGGTGACCATTGAGCAAAGCGGGTCGTCAAAAAGTTCTTAGTAGCGTTGCCTAACTATCGATTGTCTATCGACATAATGTCAGTACTATCGAGAACTCGAAAACTAGTCATACCATCGACAGTATTGTGATGTCATTAGTTTTCGAGGTCTAATAACAATATATCATCAACATCGATAGTTAGGAGCCATAAATTCGGATGTATTTAGGTACTAAAATGTGATAATGTAACTATGGTACCTGCCATAGAAAAATATGCAAAATCTAGGAGTTAAAAGAATAACAAATATTTTATAGCACAATTGTAGCGTAAATGACGTTATTAATGTAGTGCGGTATGTATATTTGAGCCAGGTTTCAACGCGTACTACTTGAATCGGAATTGATTTCAATTCAGGTTATGAACTGTATTGTAGTTAAAACAAGCTCAGTCATCTAACCTAAATAAAATTGGGAGGTTACCCAATGTGGAATTCATGTTTTACATTTATCATTGGCCTTAAATCTATATATGTATATTTTAACGTATGTATTTCATAACCTGTTTAAGATTTTAAAATAACTGTTTTTATGATAATGAAGATTATTTATGATTTTCCTTTTATATCTTACAATATACTTAGTTATTTATATAGTAAAAAGTACCTAAAGAACCACATTCTTAATATTTGTCTTTTTATTTTTCTCGAGAACAGTGGAAATTGTAGAGATACAGTGTACTTTTAATGATGGTTAAGATCTTATAATAACCATTGCAGAACTGATCAATGACAGGTCTCCTCGTAATATCAAAGTTATCGCAAGTGATTTTGGCCCTTATTACCATCATCTTAAAATGGTAAGTAGGCGCGTGTCGTATGATAAGTGAAGGTAGTTAAATATATCCAACTAAAGACTAAAACCATGAATAATCAACCCTTTACCAATCGTTTTTTAAGTAATGAGGATTTTCTGTAGGTTTATATAAGAATATATTTTGTATAAAATGGTTTTGAGTACCTACTCAAGATAATTGTGGTTCCCAAAAGGATCAGCCAACCTACTCAGACCAACACTAAACCATCCTTTCCAAAAAGTGAGAACCAAATAGCATTTACAATTACGCTTTTGCTACATGTTAAGCAAAAGTCTACATCTTAAATCCGAACTAGGCACACAAGGCCGAAAATAGACCTCGCATATTTTGTCGCAACGGTTTACAACGACTATACGTTTTTTATTGGTGCCGACCGATTACAAACATCGAAATGCCGAGACAGCAACTTATTTAGAGAAATGAGCATTTTCTACATTATTATTTATTTATTTAGGTCTGCTAGTAGTTACAACACTTCAACATATTATATCATTACCAGGACTGAAAGTCTGACGCAACCGACTTATAAAACGTATAAACGTATTCGAGCAGAAAGAAAAATACTGTAGGAAGTATTTTATAATATCGTTTATGATTTGTAACTAGTAATGAGGATATCAAACTTTTTCATTTCAATGTGTTTTCTGTCAGTGTAGACTATACACTAGAATTCACTAGATATACTTATTAAATCTAGTTACGTTTGTAACTTCGAGGACTTTTAAAAATACATAGGTACCTACAGACAATATCGAACTAATTACAATCCTAATCTGAATTTACAAAAGGTCAATGATACCTCGACACCATTATCAGTTCCTACCTGTCAAATAAGCAGAACAAAAAATCGACTAAGTCATTATCAACGCGTCTTTATTAAGTATCCTAATAAATAACATATTAAATATTACAAATAACATTAACAATGTAATAGTGAGCTCATTGTCATCCTTGAAGTCTGGTTATCACAAAATTATATTATCTAGGCACCAACACATATGTATTTGTTTGTATGGCAAGTACGCGGTAAAAAAAACATGTAGGTAATTCATTTCACTTAATAGTGGTTTTATTTTCACTATTATTGTAATCCTTAAACGTCCAACTAATTATTATTTATGTTTTTCAAGCCTGCATTCGTAATAGTTATAACTGTACAATAACTATTTAGCTTCTATTCCGAGGTAGGTACCTACAAATCCTATGTTACAGGTAATTTATATTTCGTACTTCAAAAATACATTAAATATATACTGAACTAAATTTAAGAATGTTTAAATTGGAACAAACCTTGAAACTATGCGTGCTAATTAAATAATCAATAGTATAGGTACCTTCCGATTTAATGTGAGATTAGTGATTCTTAATTATAATATATTTTTGGTTTATATAGTATATGTAGCTATTTGTATTCGTTTCTTATTATTATATATAACTAATTAGTATTAAATGACTAGGTACTTTATTCATGTAGTTTTGGTTTTTTGACTGGCAGAAAAGGGAATTATCTTAGGCATTATTAACAGCCACAGTTACATCTTTCAAGATCTAGCATTAAAGCAACAAATATCTAGACATGGAAACTGCAAATTTCATTTGCTTTTTATCAACAATTTACAAGGTCAAACGTACCTACAATTATTATTTCTACAGAATGGCTAAAATTTGGACGAAAGTCACTTGGGGTTTCTGTCTCCCAAATCGGTTATCGAATTGTCTGTCACTATTTTTTTATTTAAACAGAGTAATTACACCTATATCTTTTTAGTTTCCAACTTACCAGCGACCTTTTGCCATAATCATTTTGTTATTTTAACTGTATATAGGACTCTTACATTTTTAGTTAACTACGTTAATGTAAAAACCATTAGCTACATCTTTTCATTAAATTATTGCATCAGAAAAAAAAATGTTAAATATATATGTCAACAAAATTGACACGTACAAATTATGTAAGGACAAAATCGTACCTACATAATACGGTTTACCTACTGACTGCCGTTCAAAAAAATCCTAAGGTCCTGAATAAATAAATCTAAATCCTGGAATACAAAAAAGGTCAAAATCTAAAAGAATATATTAATATATAACGATGTAGTAAACATGCAGTTCATTACAACGATGTTCTGTCAGATTATTAATGCACTTTACCGGCGTTAAGTTACAAATTTATTCAATCTAAATACCACGCATTCTACTTAGTGAATACTGCACTGTAAAAATGTTGAGTATTGGGTAGTTAGGCGTTAGATATTTTTTTATAATTAAACCGACTTTATTAATATATACTTGTCGCTCTTATGGACTAAACACAGCCATACCTAATTATTTTTTACGAACGCATGAACCCTTAGACTGTGAATGAGACGACATCAGTACGTTAATTATCGGAGGGCGACACGATAACAAATTTTTTTGGGAAAAATATTTCCGCGTAGCATAACTACTATAAAAATAAAAGTTAGAAACACTAGCGAAACTGCACTTAATATACTAGCAAAGGCAAATTTAATTAATCGCGGTCAGGGCACTAGCGGTATCGCCCTTCGTTACTTAACGACGCACTTAAGGATGCAATTTTTTCCTTCAAGTATCACTACTCAGTGTGGTGAAGTTTATATTCTTTAAGAATTTTATCATCTAATAAATGATCCTTCATCTGTGGCTTGACTTTAGTCGGCGGAAACTTCGTGAGGCAAAACTCTGAGATGAGGCAGAACAGTTTGCACAGTAATGGACAAAGAATTGCTTGGTGCGTTACAGCCGCTATACGGTACCAAGGACCATCGAAAGGGTCCAAAATCGCTGGGCAGAGCATGTGGTTCAAATTAACTTGTGCTGGCTGAAACAAGAAACATTACTGTTAGACCTGTTCATCATTATTTAAAACTTATATAGTTTAACATTATTACAAATTTTTAGAGACCCGAAAGAGCCAGAGATTGTTGTACCTACATGAAAGATTTAGCGGTTTTTAAAACCTAGTTGGCTTTTATTATAAATTTTATATGGTTAACCATTTTCTTTGGGTGACTTTCATAAAAAGTGATCTAACTAATTCTATTGAATCGCAGACAAAAGCCTAGGTATATCTATCTACCTAAATTCGTTAATATTTTCATAATTTTGTTACATTAACTAACTGTGTAGTTTTAAAACACAAACAACAAACAAAATCTGTTAAAAAGATCAATTGGCACATTCCTGGCCCATACTACAGTACATTTACAAGTAGTGATAGTTAGGATTTAACAGCCTTTATTAAAACAAATAAAACATTATAAACATTTAAAGTAAAAATTACTTACTATAGCAATTGGTTGTAAGATTATGAAATGATACAACAAATTTAAACAGTAGCTGAAAATGGACCAATTGAAGTCCCAGAATGGTTCTACATTATATACACCTGTAAAAAAATTGTAATTAGAAAAATTAAACTTTATAATTATTGTTAATGAAATCAAATATCATAAAATTAATAAAATAACATACCACCAATTCTTAATAAGTAATAAGGTATTACAAACATCATTCCATGTTGTATCCAGTACAAAGCGGCTTCTGCTAAAATCTGACACAAAATTTGTTAAACACGCAAAAAAGGGAATATATAAATTGCATAATGCTAATATCTTACTGTTCTAGATGCAGTTTCTGGAAAGAGAAATGCTAAAAGAGGTCCATTTAATAAATTTAAGTGTATCCTAAACAATGCAGTGACAGCTTTACTTGGAGGTGCTGACAATAAGTAAATCTGAAAAGAAAAAAAAAATTAAAAGTCAAGTGGTACCATAGGTCGAGCCTTGATTAATTGCTAGTTAAAAAGATTTGCAGAGTAAGATGTAATTATTAGGAAAGATTGATGTTCAAGGTTGTAATTGCATTGCTAGCTAAAAAGGAAGCATTTAAATGTCAAAGGTAAATCATAATAAACTTGAACAGGCTGATCTATGACTTGCCGGACTTGACTGACTGACCGATTTGTTAATCAGCTAAAATAAAATTATCCCGTCATCAGAATTAAACACAAGAATAGCTGACTAGTATCCAACAGACATCACCATGATTAGTGAAAATTAATTTAGAACCTATGATGGATGGAATTCTTAAGTCCAAAAGTTCTTAATAGTTTAAAGTCTAAAGTTCTTAATCCATTTAGGCTTAAAATACTAATAAATTAATACATGTATATTTTCTGTCTCATTGATACTGAATACTCAAGCTAAAAAACAACATTGAGCTTAACTTACTCAATAGCATATGTCTTAGTGATTGTGTAAATAGGTATACACTTTGCGCTTGCTCTAAATATTAATTAAGTTAGTGCTAATACAATTATTTTACCAAGTTATACAACTGGTTTTAAAGTAAACTTACTAATATTTATTTTTACATTCTTAGGATTACATCACTTAAGATATTCAAAGGGCCGTCAAACATATGTGATAAATACACATTTATTTCTATGTACTAATTACCTAACATTGATTGATAGATTTTCTACTTAACAATTTTAATACTTCTTTTTCATAGACATAATTTGTATTTCAAAAGAAGTGGTGTAGGTGTAGCTTAATGATACTATATACACTAACCTGTATTAAAGTAGTAACGTGACAAGGATTCAGCAAATATATAACTGTGCGTGATGCGAACTTAAATCCAATTTCCATCCCCCACAGCAATGCCAATAGGATCACAAGTAATCTCTTTCCACCTCTATCGGTCTTCACATAATTTATGTCTTTCGGTATTTGTAATTTCGGGTATGTTTTAATCTGTAAAAATAAAATCAATAAATCTTTTATTTGCTACTACATTTAATTAAGTATTTTTCCGAACTGATATTTTTATGATAATTGAATAAACTTCAAATGAAATACAATTTAATATATTTAATGTTGGTCGGTCTAGATTTTTTATACATTTACTTACTAATATATAAAGACAAGCTGTTGTTACTATAACAGTTTCAATAAATTGCCTTTGAGGAGATAAAAAATATGCACATTCAGGGCCCACATTGCGAGGGACGGCTTTATTTGCACCACTATAAGCCCATTCGAACATAGTAAAAATATTTGTTGTACATAAAACAAAAAAATAATAATATTTTACATTCAATTAGTAATTGTCTTTCGATTTATAATATATAAATTGAGTTTTTGTTGATTTCCCGCGATGTGACAATAGGCTTTATTGTGTTGCCACAATTACGAAATAGGCATAGACTAGGTAAAGATACAT
>DWJN01007337.1:0-10055 GCA_018248895.1 Carystus phorcus | reverse complement strand
AGAGTGATTGAAGAGGAAGGTTTATATGTATAATACGTTCAGAGATTTTCTGTAGTGTATTTAGTATCAGCATTGCACCCGTGCAAAGCCGGGACGGGTCGCTAGTAACCAATAATCGCAAGAAAAAGCTATCTATATTTTAAACAACATATATGTACATCGTTCAAAAACTACATAGTCACAGTATTAATTAGATATAATAGATATATAGATATATTAATTAGATATAATACCTATGTCCCGGAATAAAAACTGTAAGTGTTAGGTAAGTTAGTATATGCAAACTAAGATACTGTTTGCCCAAAAATAATCAACTGACAAGCACTACAGGTTATATGACTTGAGTGCATAAAACTCATTAAGGTGATAAAATTATATTTCTTATAAAGAAACAAAATAAAAGAAGGGTGAAAGAAAAACGAGGTGAAGAATTAAGACATAAGAAATGTCTTATCATTAAAAAAATTAAAGCTCTGCGGATACATTATCTTATCAATGTCATATTTCATAACGGGAGCTACAAAATATATTGCATTTATAGCATATTCAATGCAATTTAAATTATATGAAAATAACTGTAATAAAAGTAAAATATGAATGTAAGATAATTTTTGCGACTTGTTCAATGATCGTTAGGCTGTTTCTATATTAAAGTACGAACATACATCGGATATAGCAACTATTTGTTTATTATATCCGCGCGCAATTGTTCATGTAATCTATATATGTTGCACGGGCGGCGTATTGTGGGCCAAACAAATATCTCAATTGCGTGTTGCAATGTTTGCAATCGCGATGATAATGTTACAACTTAATCCAACGTTACTGTAATACCGCAATTGTTTGTTCTCTAAACGCACATCGTGTTCGTTACCTCTGATATGTTTAGTGTCTTACTTCGCGGTACACATTATAAGGTTTATAAATGAAATAAACGTTCGAACTTCGTTCGAGATTCAATTGTAAGTAAGTACCAAATTTATATGTCTAACTGTTTATATTGACAATTTGAATGGAAACTATATTTTTTATTGATAATGTGTTTGGAACTCACATGAATGAGAAAAAAACCTTGTGGTAGCATTAAAATGTTCCAATAAGGCCTTAGTACGTCATGTTATCCATGCCAAAAAATATTTTCATGGGAAAATCGTAGTTAACAGAAATTTTAGATTAAACTCCATGTCAATAGCCACACAGCTATAAAAATTGTCTATTAGAAGCATTTGTATACATGTAGTATGTGTATTAGAAATTACTTAGCATTTACATCGATGGAAGAAAATAATTGCAGGGTGACCTATGAGTTCTTTGTTTACGTAATTTTAATTTTATTCACATAGTAATTACGTATACTATAACATTGTAAATAAAATTTCGTTACTATATTTTTCACGTTTTTACATTTGCGCTCGCCAGACGAATGATAGGGAAAGTTCATAATGAATTAATTAAATTATGAGTATAATTATTGTTTCTTTATGTAAATAGTCGGTAAACGACGACAAGCTAGGTGATGGTGAGTCGTCAACGGATACTAGTATTATAAATGATATTGTCGATGTGTTGCCGGAAAATAAATAAAAGAAGAAAGGAAGATGTGAGAGAAAAGCTGATGAAAGTAAATTATTGCGCCCGTAACAATATTTTGTATTACCTGTATCGTACACAGGGAATCGGTCGGGCCCACGGCTGTACTCAAAAACCGGCACTTAATATTTCGATATACATATCATACGGCTATTGGGGCATATTGGGGTGTAGTGGGGAAGTTTAGCAGTAAAAACTTTGCGGATTCGACGGTCGACTCACATAAGTAAGTGGTTTTTACTCTTGTCTCCAAACCCCCCATAAACTCTCCGCTAGTGGCTCCAAGAAGCTGCATTGTGCACAAATTGGGATTAAAAGGATACTTAAGTGTTCCGTCGCGTGACCTCCAGGTTTATGCACAGCGAGAGGAAGGCAGCACCCAGTTACCGCTGCAGCCGACAACCATATATTCGACACTTCAAACAAATCGCGAATAATTCAATAACTTTTAATTATAAAACAAAATATATGCGACCGATACGCGGGCATTAACAATTTTCACCGCGTCGCATCAACGTCCATTTGTTTCTAATTTTTCTTTCTGATTCGACCATTTTTCGCGGCGCGCAACCGAAGGCCAAAAGCGCGGGAAGAAGTTTTTTTTTATTGTTTTTACCGACACAAAGGAATTTGTACCAGTTATTCCGAACAGTACCTTTTGTTAGGGATGCTACATTTTGTCGTTTAAATTTTGATTTCGCCTTAAGATTAACATATTAGGTAACCCGTGTGCTTGTTTGCCTGATAACGGCATAAAAAAGTAAAAAAAATATACTTAATTAATCATGAAAATTTACAGACTAATATAATTATTTTATTAAAGTATAGATTAACAATCAATTTTGTTTTTGTATTAACTTATCCAAGATAATAAAAATGCTGCTTTAGAATTTTCTAGACCATATGCGTGTAACAAAGATAGTATATCTACGCCGCTATAGAAGTTTCCAGCAGTAAAGTTAGGAGGTTTGCGAATAAACAATTATGTAATAATAGTGATACAATTTATCATCGAGTTGGATACACGCGCTCCGATCTGTGTTAGTTGCCTTGTCGCTGTTAACATTGTGATTGCCCTCTTGCGAATCATCGCAAAAAACACTTCAACCAATCAGTGCCAATATTTTGTATTAGTACCTATTGGTAGGGATGCTACATTACAGAATGAAAAAATAACAGTATTTAAGCTGTAATTCGGCTTTAGAATTAACATGGCAATGAATCTTGAGAGTTTGCAGACTATATGCATTTTTTACATGCATTTTTTTTATTAAATGACTTAAAATATAGATTAACGATCAAAAAAGTTTTTTTTCACAAAAAGTGCATTGTGTTAGTTGTATGAAAACTATTTGTAAATCTCTCAATATTCGAAAACGTAGCATTTATATCTCTTAATAAAGTGAATTTAAATTAAGAGTTTTCTTCTAATTTGACATCCCTAGCGGTAGAGCGAATACTTTTACCGAAAGTTCTGTGCGATGAATTCGTCATTTACAATAAATTTAATGTCAATCTGTTTCAATCTGTGCGTGAGCGGCGTTTCCGTCGACTGCCGTAATTAGGGACTATTGAAACGACCGGACTTCGCGAAATCACGCTTCTACGAAACTCGATTGCAACCAGCAATTGTATGCACAGATTGTGGACGCTCCGTTTACGGTAAAATCGTTGTTATTTTTATAGAATTTACTTGACATTTTAACTGAGGCTACTGAGGTACTCTCGATCTCTGCATTTTTACCGATATTTCGACCCAGTTACATTGATCATGAGTTCCCGTACCCGATCGTGAGTACCCGCCACAGTTAAAATGTTGAATGTCCGCGATGAAAATAGTTTAAAAACAAGAATTTACGCGTTTTAGAACCGCAGCAGATTTAATGACGCATTATTGAATGACGGACGACGTAAATAAAATAAATAAAAACGCTACGCAGTAAGGACATACACGTAGACCGAGAAGAGAAATTTAAACGTTCTGTCCCGCTGGGAATCGAACATAGGTCTTTTCGAACAGCAGTCCAGCCTTTTGCGTTATACAGATGGTCGAATGTATATATCATGTATAGGTCATAAATCTTTACCAAGTGTACTTAAAAGCGTGAAACTGGACTGGGCTTCCATAATCATGAAGGTAGTGGAACATAAGAACGAACCTTTGAATATTACCATCTTAAAGTGGTAAGTTGGCAAGTAAAAGTTAAACAAACCTTCGTTAAATATTATATATCGAATACTTCGGGTCAGGAAGTCCAATATTTCCGAAGATGTTGCTGCCATAGGCTGGTATACTTAGCACATAGGTTAGTGATTGATAGAGAATACCAGAGTGTATTGGAAACATGAAACTTTGTGTCATTGTGACTATAGAATACTTGCGTCTTAGAAGTTTTAATGCGTTTTAATGAAGTCAATTCAATTGGAATTTCCAATAATTGTTTATTGCAATAAAACTCGGGAATAATATGTTGTTAAAATATCTTACAGCTCGAGAAATTAAAACAAGGTGGAGTTTGTTTATTCTTATTTATTATTTGTATAGCTTGTAAGTGGGGAATTGTTAATGATAGTATATGGATGCATTCAATGTCTTTGAGAATAATGTGTTAATGATGGTATGTGGATGCATTCAATGTGTCTCACAGATATTTTTGAAGCATAAGATAAAATAAAATATGTCTTATCTATTGCGTTTTTATCGTAACAAGTCGCATATCATTCGCGCGAGTTAATTAACTGATACCAGCCAATGACAGTAGCGGTTGCTTAAATAGATTTATCAGTGATGTTTGGTAATATTGAATGAAGTCTTTAATCACACATAACTGACAATTTTTTTCAGAGACATGTTTTCTAAAGTTTTGGGTTTTGTGGCTTTTTTTGGATTTTCCGTCGTATTATTCAGAAACAGGTCCCCAATTTTTTTTCAGTTATTTCAGGATTTACTGCATCTATAATTAAATTAAATGTGTTATAATTAATAGATTTAATTAGGTTCTAAGTACAAAAATGTTTTGAATCCAAATCTGTGCAATCAAAACGTTGAATTTTTTCGATCTTCCCGCGAAGTAGGCACGGCATATACCTATTTTAAGCTACCTTATTTTCTCTAACGCCATAAATATTTATATGATAAGTCATATTATAATGAGACCAATTTTTTTTCTGTCGTAAACAAAAGTTTTGGGATTGTTTCCTGTATCAGGGCACACCTTGGAAATTGCTAAATAGATTTAGATAAAACACAGCCTAATAGATCTCTGGAATGTATTCTATTGTACTCTAGTGTAGGCGTCATTAGTTGCTAATGTTATATAAGTATAAAACTAAAATAATAACTTAATAAAAAAATAAACCGACGATAAAACTGAAAATGCAAAAAAATCAAGAACCTTTTTTATTAACCTGTTCTTAAACTTATCTAATTTATACCTTGTTGTTGTATATATACCGACGTGCGGTCACACAACTAAACTACTAGTCCCAGGTTCAGGAAGGGGATGTTCAGTAAAATACGAAAAATTATTTTGAGTTGACGCCAAATAATCAATGAACGTAGAATTCAATTGAAAGAAATTACTAAATAGTATCTGTAAAAAGGCGTGCATTGTCTAATATAAAAAAATCTACGTTTCGAATTGAGAATCACCTCCGTTTTATCGTCGGCTAATAAAAATAACACCTCTTTTTGCACAAAATCGGCAAAAGCTCTACATCCGTTTATAATACAGCGTAGATATTAGTTATCTTTTATTTCAGAAAGTGAATAATAGTCTTTGTGATATACTGCATATATTTATAAAAAATTATGTTGGAAACAGTATCGAATCCAATAATTCGATTCGGACTTGATCGATTTTTTGTAAATATAAATTCATACAGCATTCAAATTGAGAAACTTTGAAACTTTAAACTATTTTTGTACTTAATCGCCAGCCTATAAAGGTGGAAATCCTTGACCATAAACCGTGAATCCGAAGGAGCCGTGTAATGGTGATAAATAAAACGGTTTCAGTGATATCCATTCTGTTTTATATTCTGCATTAATATTAACGTTGTTCGGCCAACGCGCGTCAACTGGCTCCCAGGGTACATTTGAATAACGGCGGACCTGCGTCGGTTTTCGACACTCCGACTTTAAAATTCATCTCGGACCCCGCTTAGAATATATCTTGTAAATTTAAATAAAACTTGTTGTTTTCGAGACCTTGTTTTGGTTTTTTAAACACCTTATATCTGAATTATTCCGTATTTAAGGTTAAGGCCACTGTATTTCAGAATATTTTTCGTCGTTTGATTTATTTGTTTTCGAGTTTGTTTCGTTAACAATTGAAATATATTCTAATTGAATGTTTAAATAAATGACTACAAAACTGAAGTAAATATATGGTGCTGTTTTATTTGGAACTGTTTTGTGGATCGAGTGTTACTTGCATATTAAGGAAAACCATTCATAACCATCTATTTGATACCTGTAAACGATCAGAAGCAGAAACTTTAGGTCTTGAATTTGAATATTCAAACAAGTTTTTAATATTGTGAAAGCAAAATTTCAAATAGAAAGTATACTGTTAATTCACTATTTTTGAGATTGCATCGTGTCAATATTAGGGTTCTATTGTCGGCTGTCTAGTGAGTTGTTTCTGTTTTATAACTTCAAATGATGTGCTAAAGCGTTTCTTTCTCCGTTTTTTTTGTTTGATTGAAACTTGAAAATTGATTTTTCTGCGATATAAAGGAGCATACGGCGCTCTTCACTCCTTGAACTATCTCCATACTAAATATCACATCGATCCGTCGCGCCTTTTTTATTAGAAGGAAGGACAAATTAACAAACAAACAAAAAATCATACATACTTTACTAATATGGATCTATTGCCTTTTGCTAAGACCACCATGGATTGCGGTTATCACTGTAATATTATGACATTTTATTTATGTTGGCAATGTTGTTATTAAGTCATTAATATTACTATTGATATTATTATCATTTCGTGAAGCTCGAGTGGATGGCTTCCACCTTCATCTCAGTCGTCCAAACGACCCATATTCTTGAAAGTTAGTTCTATCTTTCTTTCAGTATTCTGTTGGCCGTCATCGTACCGCTGCCTTTTTGTATTGCTGGGTCTATGGATGACGGTGACCTCTTGTGACGTGCCTTGTGTGCTAGTTTTTATATCCATAATAAAACATTTGTTTTCAGCAACAATTGTACTGGGATCTGTATCTCCGTTGCGTCACATGTCCAATTATGGACGAGATAAGAGTGTGTCACAACATCGTCTTATCTGCACTCACAGATATAAACTGCGAAGAACATATTTTTGCCATTTTGAAAACATGGCGTCGCCTTGTCCACACGTCTGCGTTTTTATTTAGTTACGTTTTATTAAACACTTTATTGTTGTGTGAACCTTTATACCTTTAGTTAAACAGCTTCCCACACGGGGGAAGGTTCGGATTGTGCACATTTTTTTGTATTAAATTTGGTGAAGCAAAACACTTCAGGAATTATTTTTTGAAACCGTTTGGTGGTTGACTCAAGCAAGAGAATGCTAGCTAGCTACACGGGAAGATAACAGTAATAATATTATTGATTTAATAATAATAATTGCAGCAATACTTAAAGAAATATTTGATTGCTTTTATGTCTGTTCATATTTAAAAAACTTAAATAACAGAAAATCTCACAGTAAAAGTAATAATATTGGATAAATATGAAACTTAATAAACGCCTGATACTAAGAGTCGCAATTGTTTTGAGTGCGAATACTAAGTATAGTTTTTCCGAAGCCAAAAAACGGATTAAAATAATACAGAAAGTAAGAAATATAATTGCAGTGTCGTTAATATTAATTTGTGTGCATCGTTGCAACGTTATTGCAAGGCGGGGTTTTATGACTTCGCCCGCCCCAGTCTTTGTCGTCTGGGCGTCTGGGCTCCACGTCAGCCATCTTCCGACCAGCTCGTATAATATCCAACATAAACCTTTATATTACATTACATGTCAATATTTATAATGTACTCGAACAATTCAATTCAACTATCATTTACATTTTTTGCTCTATCACATGATCTAACAATGTGCAAAACATTGTTGTTTATATGTATTGTGTTTCTAGTTCCCATAGCTTCTCTTGTTTTCTTTAGTCTTTAAACAAGGTATACTATATTATAGATAGACTGGCTATCTATTCGTGATCAATTATTGAAAAGACAACGAGCTATGGTCATATTTAAGGGGTTGGTGGACCCACCTTTGTGCAACTGGTGATAACGTTGGTGATCAGATCATCTACTCATCACCAGAGACATTAAGAACAATAGGTACACTGGTGTGGAATAAAGCTGTTTGTTTATAAGAAAAACATTAGCAAATCGGATTATCGACTTCTTCAAGAGTCCACACAATTAAAAATCTTGGTAGCCTATTCCGCCATGCAACACCGTTGCGAATGATGGATTGTTAATAGATCGATAGTCATATACATTTGGAGTGTCGCCAGCCAGTCGAGATATATCAGAATACAGTATAATGTTATTCTTCTATCAGATAAAGAAGGCGCAATTGAAAGTGTGATAACGATATGTGACATTTCCGTCAAAACCGGTAAATGGGCTTATTGTGGCACGCTGGGAAGGATGATCGTAGCCGCGAGTTAAGTGGCAAGTGGGCAGTTTGGTCGTGTCCGCGTGACGCAAGTGAGCGGAGCGTTTCGGTGAGGCTTTTTGGCGGGGCCCCCACCAGCGCGATTTGTTTACAGAGGCAAGAGGCGAAGCCGCGCGCCGGCACCGACCGCCATTCGGGGCACTCCGGTGACTCCGGCACTCCGCTCCGGACCGCACGCGAGTCGACGCACCGCCGCGTTCACGACCACCGGTCACCGTGTGATCTCGCGTGTACTGGTTCACCGACAGGAACTATCAAACGCGCAACAACCAGCAAAACCCTCTCGCATGTTCAACAAATATCGCTAAGGATATTTTCACCGAATTCGATCGTAAGTCCTCAAAACTTTTCTATGTAAACCAGTTTACTCTATCTGAGACATTACGTCAGGTGATATGAAATGTATGCAAATATTCACTTTCAAAACTTCCCCGGTCGTACGTTACAGTAAGCGTTTCTAGATGTCATTAGAAAATAAAATTTATTGCCGTATCTCGGCTTAGGCGGATTACCGCGTTCAAGTCGCAGTTACAATTTACTTTTACGATGTCATAACTTTTCTTTTGTATATTCCTGCGTGCGGTTACATAGGAATCTTGGACGGCGAAGTCATAAAACTTAACTACCATTAATTAGTGCGATGTGCACGTAAGTAATTTTTGAGGAATTACCGCGTGTGATTGTCACAATTTACAGCATCCACAGCGATATTTCAAACGAGTAAGTCTTATTTTTATTAAGTAGTAGGTGTAAAATGTTATGAGTGTAATTTGTTGCTATTGGTCGGCTAGGTTGTGTAAAAAACTTTGCGCGGAAAATTTTATACTAGCAATAACAATACGGTAATGAATAGAATTTTGTCTATGTATGTATAACAGCAGTCGTGTCTATGGCAAAAAATATTCGTTGGTGATTATATTTCTTTATTGTTTCAAATACCTTTAATGTGGCTTTAATAATTGTAAACATTATTACACAGAGAGCAGCATAGTTTAGAAATAATAACATTAATATGGTTGTGTGTGTTTTGTTTTGGTAGCGCTCCACATTAGACTTTGGTTGGGTATACGCGAAGGTCGTAATTTTATGTCACTTGTGTTGTCGAGATCCATTTCGAAACGAAACCGGTCGGAATCTTTTTTAAGCTGCCATCATAAAATTAACATATCACTGTTAGGATCGCTACACGTGCGCGCCACCCAGGTACGTTCGGGACAAAAAACGCCATGTCTGTTTAAAAACTGGAACCTATTAGACACATTTACAGATCGGCTTTAAATATAGTCAAGCTTACAAAAACGTACCAAATACGACAAAGTAAATTAATGTTGTGAAAGGATTCTAAATTACAATTTTTATTTGTTTGTCTGTGGGGTCGTAGCTGCTAAACGACTGCACCGATTTTGATATGATTTTTTATGGTTTGAAACACGATTTATTTGAGATGGTTTTTAGGCATAATTTATGACGATCTGTCCAGGTGTTATAATGTTTATTTTATACTCCAAATTTCGGTCAAAAATATTTGAAAACATTGCATGCCTTTCATACTTGCCTGAGGTTGATTTGCTATGTAATTAATTCATTGTTTATTGATAAGAATCTTTCCGGAACATTTTTCCGGAGTGGCGTAGAGCAATAAAAAGTGAGAGCTTTTTTTAGCTTTTATTGAATGAACCTCGATTTCGTTTATATTTATCTATGTACATACGATTACTGTAAAAGGGCCATGGGTCGTATATGTATTGATTGATTTGATATTGGAATTTCTATAGGGGCCTCGTTACGAATT
>DWJN01007336.1:0-10056 GCA_018248895.1 Carystus phorcus | reverse complement strand
GCCTGGAAGAAATCGCTACTTTAGCGATAAGGTCGCCCTTTGTATACCGTACTTTTCTGTAATGTACTTTTCTGTATATGTTTTTATGTGGTGTACAAATAAAGGATATTTGTATTGTATTGTATTGTTTATATGTAGATTAGGATGTCTATCCCATGCCAGCGGACCAAGATATCGTAAGAGGCGATAGAATCTGTCCTGCTTGGTGGTACGAAGTCACGTTATATTGTTGTTACATACATGTTTTATTATTAACATTATTATAAAAACAGTTTTTCATAGTTTCTATATGAAGCTAGTTCTTGTTATTTTTGAAATTTTAGGGTTTTTCTATACTTGTTATTTTTGAAATTTGTCCTACCCATTTCATTCTCTATTAGTTGTCAATATAAATTTCGGAATATAATTTTCGTTGAACCAGTTTTTGCTTTGAAGCTTTACTTGCAACAAAACAGTATCGACGCGAAGAGGATACATCTAAATGTTGTCAACTCATTGAGTTATTCGTTTATTTAGTTATACGATACAGCACAGGCTACGTTAGCAACCAGTTCAAATTACATTCTTGAACAATCTATACATTCATAGTTTAGTAAAAAAACCAGATACACTTAATATTTTTGAATAGCATAAGTTCACGAACATTTTAACACCATTACATGACATGAAACAAAAGAAATATGAAAAATAATTTCAACATATCCAACGATCAACACGGCACGGCACAGTAGAACGATGCGATACCGTACCGGCACACAAACGGCACGGCAACGGCAATAATGTGATCGAGCGCTTATATTCTTCGAATCGTTTGAGAAGCGCAAACAAAACATAAGGAACGTTAATATTTTATTCGCACTCATGAATATGACTCTGTGAAGGATAATTCTACTAGAATGCGCGACAAACTCAGGGTATTAAACATTCCCGTTGCGTAGCGACTTGAATAATAAATGCTTCTATTGAGTTTAGTTTCATGTTTTGTTGAATGTTATTGTGTTTCGCTAGACCTGTGACTTAGTAACCTATTTGCTTTGATTTGAAGATTTTGGGATATTGTTTAGTTATCTGAACTTAATTCCCTGATGAAATGAATATGATTTTATTAATGATAATTAAAAATAAAAGGCAGTACAGTACTGAACAGTGATTTCGAGTTCGTCTACAAATAAACCAAACTGTATGTGATTGATGGGTGTAAATGGAAAATGTTAAAAAAGACTATTACATAGGCATTTCGCAGGAAACCCAGATCGAGATTTCACCACGACATTTTTTTAAAAGTATGTATTATGTATTTACCTATATATGTATGTATTAATGTAGTAGTACTGCATCTTACTGTAGTAAAAGCTAAGCTCTATGCGTTTCTTTTTCAGGTGAGCTCTCCAATGAAGCTTTGCCTCACGTGGCATGCTCAGGTATTTGGCTGTATCTTCATAGGGTATGGAATTATTATTAATGTATACTATGTTGTGTATAAATGTTACTGTGATGTTATGTATAAATGTTACTGTGACTTTTTTTTGGTAAAGTAAATGTGAACCGATTTCGTTTCATTGAGCTTTATACGCCATTTTTGTGGCCACTTATAATTGCTTGGTTCTAAAGTACCCTTTTCGACAGCTTCCGCGTGGGTGGCTCCATATGCTCCATAACTATGTTAGCCACTTTATGAAAAGTATAGGACTGGATCTAATACACTTCCTTGTGGCACCCCAGCGTTTATCGGTTTGAAGTCTGAATCTAAATAATCATAATCTTCTAGTCTTACTTTAAAATTTTTTTTTTCTTCTAATGATTTTTCGATGATGTAAGTAGTTCCATTTGGTAAAGTTCTTTTCCCTGAAGCCGAACTGTTAAATGGAGATAAGGGGTTTTTTTTCTGTAATTGGTTTTAAGCGTCTCAGTAGAAGATTTTCCAATAGCTTGGACATTATCAGGAGCAGCGAAATGGTTCTATATAAAGTTGTTTCCTCCAGTGGTGTGCTAGGTTTGACTATCATTATAACTTTGGGAACTTCCAGGCGCCAGGTACGTGCTTTAGTCCAAACGATGCATGTATGACTGTGGTAAGCTTAACCACCGTTTTACGAGGCATGAGTATCAAATGAAAGAGCTTTCTGAGAATAGCTCGAAAAACAAAAAGACGTAACTCTAAATCCAATATGGCTCGGATTTTACGCTTTCCTACTATTTGCGTATTAAAATAAAAGGACTTACTTGAGAATACGAATGCGAGTTAAGCCCTACTGCTCCATTCCGTCCAGCGACAATTAAAAAGTAAAAAATATATTAAATGTAAAAAATTAAATAAGCTTTTATTTAATGAAATAAACTTTCACTATTATAACGTTTTTACACAATTTCTATGATTTAAAAGTTTGTCATGATTACTTGATTTGACAGACCTTCAATAATATCCTTTTAATTCCTGTCAGAAAATTTCGTAAAAAATGTCCAAATTTACATATTCATACATATTGGGTTGCCGAGTCCTATTTTACAGTATTTCTTCCACGTACCGTAATAAGACATATATCGTTATTTTAGAATTATAATTTAAAATATCGAATATAAATATTTTAACGCGAGACATGCACCTCAGAGTAGTAATTTTTATATACAAAATGTATTAGTGTAATTTTTAATAATTTCATCTTCTCCATTACAATTTATTGTAGCACGTAAAAATTAATTATTTGCGACGCAACACAGAAAAAGCCTTACGGCCAAATTAAGAAAGAATCGCGCTCAAAACACCATTCATAACACAGAAGTCGGCTCGCTTATCTCACATTAAACTCGCTTATCACGTGCGAGTAATTTTTATTCCCGAGACAAGGACGTATTACGATAACACAATGAGAAAAGGCGCCAAGACTCCTACATTTCATATCAAGCATATTTATCGATTTATCACATATTTATTCAATAAGGGCTATGATTGTTTTCTTGTTTAAGAACATGCTCCTCAGATACTCTGCTAAGAGTTAGGTTTACGAAGATGGGTTTATATGATACAAAGGCCCTCTAGTCCGTCGGTATTTCTACGTGTGTGTGTTCATATCAATCCGTGTGCAGGGAAGCAAGTGTGTGAAAATTTTGCCAAAGCGAATAAAGAGGTAGACGCTATTCGGAACATCTTATGGTAAGTGGCTTCGTTTAATTAATGGTTCACTATAGAACACGGGTCTTATTACTGATGATGGAGCATATTCGACCACGCTGCTCCAGCATTGGTTGGAGCAAAGAGAGAGATGCTACGCATGTGTAAAGGTTTATATATTTTACAAAGTACTTATTTTGCAATAATCCGCTACTAAAGATTAATATTATAACAATGGATTTCCGCAAAGTAACTCCTAATACTATTAACGTAAAAGCGTGTTAAAAGTATAAAAGATTACCCGTTACCGCCGTACAAATGTAATGATTACACACTATAATTTTATTATAATGTAATTGGTTGTATAAATCATGATAATGGAAGTTTTTTTGTTATTGTGTGACAAATTCATTGTGATATGATTAATGTTATTCATTCCATTTACTGTCATTATTGGCGTCAACGCATTAATGCCCATTATGGGCCACGGGTCTCTTCTGATTACTGAAGAGGTCTAGAGCATACTCCACCACGCTGCTCCAGTACGAATTGTTGGAGAATTAATGGCCAATCTGTTAATATGTTCATTTTTACAGCAAACAAAGAATTTGAATTTAATATGAAATGGATTCTCATCCGCAACCATAATTGGTTGTGATGACGCATTAGCGAAAAATATTTACGTATCGTATCAGCGATTTCTCGTCGATTTGGCCAACGGTTTACAGCAGAATACTAGGTCAGCATAAAGTTTTTAATATTATGAAAACGACATCGTATGTGACGTCACTTTCAAAAGTTTCTCAGTCCCATTCTCTAAGGAGGACAGATAAAATGAATTGAACGAGGAAACTGCTGACTTGTTCTGCATAACGAGAAAGCAGTCGTAGGCAGATAAATTTGTTCCTTAATGACTTTTATCTCCTGTTTTTTTAATGTTTTGAAGCTAAAGGTATTATATGAATATCTTTCTTAATATAGCCCACGCTAGTCTAAAAAATTGGTCAGCTTTTTTATGGAAACAATTCTTCCTTTCATCCTTCGTTCCTGTAAACAAAAAGCGTGTGGACAACTAGGTATTATATATTTCTTATGACGTCTGCTATCATCGTCCACCAGCAAGTACTACCATCCCAGGATACAGCCCTTACAGCCATGAAGCCCATCTGGCTACCCTCTTAAGTCACCAAATGACACGTCGTGTTTCAGTTGGGAGCTTGAAGCTAGATCAACCATTCATCTCTATTTTTTTGGCCGACAACGCTTTTTATGTTTCTGGTGTCCATGGGCTACGGTGAATGTTTACCATCACGTGGTGTTTACTCATTTGTCAATTATATACATAAAAATGGACTTGATTCCAGGTCAGGGCAGATATTTATGGATATTTGACAAAGAAAGATGCTCAGTGTTGCAGTTGTTCGAGTTGGATAATGTATGTCCACAATATTAAGAAACCTACTGAAATGGTATAAAACAGAATAGTTTTATTTATAAAAATACATCGTTTTATATTTCTAACTCAAATCCTGCGTCCTTACAATGGGGTGCAGAAATATCTGCTATTTTACTTCGTTTACCAAGTTCGTGATATATCCGTGAGGACCCTGATCGATTCTAGAGCTTAATTTGCTCCGCGGGGAATCGTCCCATTTGGTCCCTGTACCATTTTACGCCTCAAAGATCGCTTGGGAACAATGGCTATAGAAAATACGGCATCAATAAGAAGCTTTGTAGAATTCCCAGGATTTATTGTGACCTTTTATTCTCTAGACTTTTATTAATTAATGGGTCTACATTGTGTGTGTGTGTGTGTTATTCGTGATCTAAGATACTGATCCAAGTCCCATAACAGCAAACAGTTCCGGCAATCGTAAGAGATGATGCTAGTACTCGTACCGACCCTTATTCGTTGTACGTTGCGTAAGGATTATAATATCACCATTATATTATTATTACGTTATTACTATTATTGTTGATATTATTATATTTCTGTGAAGATCACCTGGCTAGCAACCATCATCTTGCTTGGATCAGCAGCCAAACAATTCGTCGTGTTCGGGCTTGAGAATCGGTTCAGTTTTTCTTTTGTCATATTCTTGGACGATGCATCAGTGATTCTTTTGGTCTTGTTTCTGTCTGGGCGAAGACGACCACTTACCATGGCGTCTTATTTCTTACGTCCACTTACATGGCGACATAATGAACTAGTTACATAAAAAAATTGCTCCGATTTCGCGTTATGACCAATATTCAATCAGAGTCGATGTCTTAGAATGCCCTTCTAAGCACGAATACGCTCAATTTATTTTGTTATCAGTAGCAAATATTTTAAAATCAATTTGTGAATTCATGTTTAGCGATCCAAATGTTTTGGATTATGGAAGTGGAAACGTCAAACACCACATTACCCAGTGAGAAATTCAAATGAAAAAGTCTTAGACCGCTCTCCATCGGTAAAAATAAGTTCATGTTCGTATTAAAAATGTCTCCGAATCTCGAACGAGAAAGTTATGTTATAAAAGGCAGAAAATTCAGAATAAGTTTTTCGATTCAATTTATGCAAACGAATGTACCCTCCGCGTAAAGTTTTATTCGATTGGGGTGTTATAATTTTAGCGTTGTGTCGATAAATTGAGGATATTTTTAGGAATGTCTAACCTGGAGCTGATAGAAGCTAAAAGTTTGCACGCGTTCGCACGTACGATGATTTCTCTCGTAAAACCTGAAATAAGTAAATAGTATTTTTTGGACACGGGTGAAAAGGGGAAATTTGCCAACTAAAATTGATCGCAAATTACTAGTAAATAAATAAACTATTGATATTTGGAGCATTTAGGTCATATTTTCTCCCAAGAAAATATGCCCATAATTAGAACTTATTAAACTACAGATTTTTCATATCCCACCTTGATATTAAAATTAATTGTCAGTGTCCACAAATGATTTTTATATGTAATGGAATCAGAAATTTTTTAGTAACAAATGTTCTGTTGCTAATGCCCCAAATATATTTGCGTCCATAAGAATAATGAAATCCATTAAAATATTTAAATTTTCATCCGGCTGTCATATGTAAATTCAAAAATAAAGTGTTCCATTACTCCTCGGTGTTGCCAGTTACAAACGACACCCTTCTCCGGTAACAGTCAAGACGTAATTTCCCCCGCCACATTGACTTTATAACTTTACCAAGAACTGTTAGAACGAACATCTTTGTGGTAATGGTTTCAACCCATTAACGTCGACATTAGCATTCATAAGATCTTGTTAATTCGGCATTCTTGTGCTTAAGTCTCTACACTGTAAGGTGTGGATGGAGGCGTTAGTGACAAGTGAAATATGGGCAGCTCTTATACCATCCAAAGATTTGGGACAAGTTCAATTCTGGGATGTAAGATCCATCTATCTTCCTCACTTTGAACATCCACTGCTGAGCATAAACCTCCCTTAATTTACGCCACTCTGGCTGATTACGAACCTTCTAAATAAAACAGAAGCCTACTGCCTTCTTCATGTCATCAGTCCATTTCAAAGTCTAAACTCGCTCTTTTGAAGCGTGATCGACATTCGAGGATCTTCCCAATGATTATTGGTCCTTCGAACTACAGGGGGCAGCTCATTGCCACTTCAATTTCATTGGATATACCACACAAATTCTTGCTCAACTTGATTCGAAAATATAAAACTGGTTAAGATATTTTACCAATCATCTAATCCCTGTCTGCGCGTGAAGGAGCTTAACTCTTTTATTCCATCTATTTGGTACTGCTTCGATCGATCATTTAAGATTAACCCAAGTTGTCGTGCAGTTTCAAAGTAGTCTCTCCGAATAACTTAATCCATCATTGAAACATTCCACCACGATTGATTATTTTACAGTAGCTAGCGACCATCTTTTCACTATGTTTAAAGAAAAACACGTTACGATTAAACAGGATTAAATAGGATTTTTAGCCAAGAGATGGACGGCGATTTCTGGTTACATAGTCAGCCAGGTCCGATTTTTAGCGAGAGAAGTTTACTCAAAAGTAGATTGGATGAAGCATTCTCTTATTAAACGCCCCATTGTCTAGTTAAGTGGAAGGTCCCAGGTTCGAAGCTCGGTCGTCGCAGACTTCATGTGGCAGATGAATTTAATACTAGGGTTGTGGGTATTAGTGATGTGTTATTTGTGAATGTCACGCACGATATGGGAGTTCAGTGCCTTAAAGCGTAATAAAGTGCAGATAATTTGCCAAACAAATAACAAAAATGATTGGGAGAAGAGAAAACACTTTGTCTTATCTTAATAAATAATTTTGATGGTTTTTTTTTGTATGTTTAAAATAGATGAATGATTGATTCGAAAGAAAATATTTTTTTTTTGTTTTCGAGATGACGTTTTTGTCGAATCCGCTAGTTTATTTAAAAAATATAGCGTATCTTATGAGTTTAAGGACTAAACGGGTATCTAGGTAACTAACGGGTATAAACCACGTTGATACCACCTATTTAACTTAAAAAGTAATATAGCACGAACGTGCAATCTTTTAACATTTAAGGATAGATTTAAAATCACTGAAAAGGTTTCTTTTGACTCGGATTGATTTTCTTTCATTCATAAAAGAAATCGCTGCAATCACTTTAGTATTTTCCCAAACACCAATTTCGTCGCTGTAACGGGACCCTAGATTTAGTATTCTGAAACTGTCGATGTTAATTGCAAATTCTGTCGGAAAAATGCAAACTCAGTTCAGGTAAAAGTGCTTTTGGGTGCTAATTTCCTGACGCAACACTTTTCGTGAGTTGAAATTTACTCGTTATTCGTTTCATTAACCGTCTGCTAAAGTTTAGATTTTTTCCTAAATTTAAGAGCTTTTCAGGAGAGTTTGAGTGTCAATAAGGAACAATGTTTAACATATTTACTAGTATATTAAAATGCTGCATCATTTATACTTTTGCTTAGCTTAGTTTCTGATTTTTAAACAATAGTTACACACTGTAACATAAATCTCAAATACGAAGAAGCTCTTCAAATTCATCAAAGCATTTAAGCGTTTATTAAATTGGATAGTACTCCAACCCAATAATGACTCACTATAAACCCCGGGTCTATCCTCATCATTGAAGAGACCTCGAGCATACGACACCACGGTGCTCCAGTACGGATAGGTGGAGGGGTTAGTGACGAACCCTGGTGTCTGAAGTTTTTAATGCCGCCCGTAGGCCTCCATCATGGTTTGATGGCTGCTATCTGCAATAACCAGGACTGACGGCTTAACATACCCACCAGATAAAGATTTGTTTTGCCTGTAGGGGGCATGTCTGAGATAGTATAATTATATTGTTAATTTAACACATTATGGCGTTTCAGTTTCGTATGAGTGCGAGCAGGATGGCACGATTTACTAAGCTTCGTAAAAACTGCAATCTCCTGGCGCGAGTCCACGCGAACGTGCCAAGGCAAAACCAAAAAAACCTAAAAGGAAAAAAAAACACCAAATGACATTTGGATTGCGGCAAAATCATATCTGAAGCCGTCGAGTTAATGACTTAGCGGTAATGTCATTTTAATACCGCCCCGCTACCGTGAGGACACATGTATTCCTTAAATGGTCGAGAAATAATTTCACCGAATGCAATTTTACTATTCCAGGTTAAAGAATTCTATCTTAATATAATATAAATTACGTGTCACGGTGTTTGTCCGCGATGGACTCCTAAACTACTTAACCGATTTTAATACAATTTCGTACGCCGTGTGCTGTTTGATCCAACTTGAAAGATAGGATAGCTTACTTCTCAATTTACAGTCGCAAAATTATTTTATTACAAATTATTTGTTTAATATACAAGGGGTTAGTTCCATAAGATTCTAACAGATGGCGCTGTAAGTTAATTATTTGATTAAATTGAGTATGTAAATCTTAGTAATCCCAGGATTCAAACCCAAAGTTCTAAACGGCGATTTGCATCTTCACGCCATACTTCAGTTACACTATAAATAGTTTTTAAATCTATTCCTATCCTAATATTTGTAACTAAACGGTTGAAATAATTCGAAAGATTTGTAAAGTGAATATACAATTTCAAAAGAGCACATTGCGTGATCTGACACGTCCGTTTTTTTATTTATTTTTTCATGTGCACACATAAAAATTACAATTATATGGGACTAAGATATCATGTACAAAGATGCTGCTTAACACATACAAAATTTCTTCCAGCATACCAGCGACTGGAGAGGCGACAGAAGGTAGATTAGGTGCATACAGAAAGCACTATTAAAAATATATACTTAAACACGAATAAAGTACACACATTTATAAGTTTTTAGTGACTGTGATATAAAAGTTTTCTTCCCTTAATATGTTGGAAAAGTTCTCTCGCTTTATTCTACTGTCAACGTGGAGGAAAATTATCACCCTCTAGAAGACAACTGTAGGAGATGTGCCGTTTTAGAATTTATTGCATATTATTCCGACTCTTTTATTCTTATGATTTATACAACAAAATTATGTCATCTGATATGATTGTAACTATGTCAAAATATCGGTATAAAATTCGAAAATAGAATAACCTTATGCATTAAAAATATTGCATCATTGTCGTTGCGCTTTTACTTGGGATAAAGGAGTTACATAAAACAACGTATATAATTATTTGTTAAAAATTTAGTTTTTAGTTTCAAAAAAATACATCTCGTAATTGTAAAAGTACGTAATACATATGTACGTACGTAACTAGAGGATTACTCAGATTTTAATATAAGATGATGTTAATATAAGATGACGTATATCACAGTAGACTTACACATACTAGAGACCTGACAGCGATTGAAATTCGTCCGTAATACATGTGTCAAAGCGTTACTTCACATTGACAATATAAACAATTAATGTGCCATATCTTTATTACGCTTGTATGTGTGTTAAATGAATGGTAGTGTGTGTAATGTTTATTTT
>DWJN01007335.1:0-10057 GCA_018248895.1 Carystus phorcus | reverse complement strand
TTCTGCATACTACAACGTCCTAAATAAGTGTACCTATATGGAAAAACTTAGAGCCAGTGTATATATTCCTGTAAAGAAGCATAAAACAATGGGAAGATATACGAATAAATAATTAATTGTAATTCGGTTTTTTCGTAACACTCGTAGACATTGGGATTGTCTTTCTTAGTATTGCGAATGGTGTATACAAGTCATGATAATTCATTGCAGTGAAACAAATTATGTAACGTATGTATAAACAATTTTTCAAAGTCGAGTATTCAAAGTATTCAAACTAGTGCTCTTTGTTTAGTATTTTTATTAGTCATTGCCAATTAAGCTAATATTAATATCGATCAAAAGGCATTTAAAATAAGTTTAGTAGAACAAGCCCAATTCTGAAGAAGCAAAAGCTACAAGTCACCGATTGACAACGGTAGGTACCTAATACATCTGAAATGATTCAAGTTCGCGCTTATGGGAGTTTTTACATTTGAATGGTTTCATGACTAAGTTTAAATATGCTTATACGTGTATACAATTTTCTTGAAAAATTCGTATAATCAATTGATATAATTATGGATACTATGGTAACATAGACAAGACTGTTTTATATTTATAAAATATTAGGCGCAAATTTTCACTTTAGAGCGAAATATAAACAGTTTATTTGTCTTTGGTGTTAATTTATAATTAATATGGGATACAAGTTTGTGGAACCGAACGTGAATGGTTGGATTTGGTAATGATTGAACGGAAGGAAAATAATATGAATGCACAACGCGGCGACGGAAAGAGACAGAATACGAATGGTCGCTTTTCGATAATGTGTTTAAAATTCAAAATAATAAAAAAAAAATTAAATTAATCAGAAGTGGGATAAACTAACACATTCAATATGTAGACTTTACGACAAACGGTTTAATGGTTTTATAAATGTCTGCCCTAACTTGGTACCAGATTCGAGACTTCGTTTTGCAAGCTGGGAAAACAACTTGGCTTAGAGGGCGATAATAAGATGATCCTCTTTTGTTATAATAAATTTGTAGGTATCCATATTTCATGTAAAGGTATATATAAAAAAACGGATTGAATTGTGAAACGATTCTCAGATACCCTTAAACCCAATGTTTACAACGGTAACGACCAAGGAGTTTAGTGATATACAGGAAGAGATGAATTATATTATTAACTAGCGACAGGTCCCGGCTTCGCACGGGTACAATGCTGATACTAAATACACTACATAAAAACTGTGAACGTATTATACGTATAAACCTTCCTCTTTAATCACTCTATCTATTAAAGAAAACCGCATTAAAGTCGCCGCAGTAAAAAATGCGTAGTTTTAAAGATTTAAGCATACATAGAGATATAGGGACAGAGTCTTAGATGATATAGCGTCCCAAATCAAGTCCGTAAATACGGGATTTATGAAAAATATCACTTTAGCTATCGTACTTTTTATTTCCTTTACATAATAGAAACATTTTTGTAATATGAACTATAGGCTGGACACTTATAAATTGGCATTATGACGTCTAAAATTAATTGTAAAAAAACCTGATTTGAAGTGAACAAATGTAATTAGCCCCTATCCCACCCAGCGACCCCACTTTGTAAGCCGACATTATCCCATGTTATTTTTCGATATTACCCCTTTTTACGGGGTAGGGGCTGCGTAAATCAAATTTATAGTCTTTTTATGCGGACATTAAAATTTTATCGGCGTGATTTCTTTCGTCCTATTGTCCAGTACAGTTTTGTCCACTCGTTGTCGAGTGTCGTATCAATAACTGGAATTTGCACAATTTTACATTTTGTTTTATACTAGTTGCAACCGGTTCGCGTTGCTTATTAAATAATCATATTTAAACAAATACAGATTTAAGACATTCGTTTTGATTCTGTTTATGGAAGTGCTGTGGGTGGGTGTGGGTATGTGTCCGGGTAGATCTAGTCCGATCGATCAGCAAATAATCACCATTTTTGACTGTAACTCATCAACCATTGTATCCGATCGATATAATTACCAAAACCTTCTTCAGAAAATTCTAAACAAAATTTCTAAGGACATCAGTTTTCTATCTTCTATCATTTCAGAGCCTATAAAGGAATAATAAACGTATAACCAAACATTGATTTTTATATGTATAAATGTTATCAAAATACTTTTTATAATACATCAAGCTGTCTTTACGGGTGTTGGTATTTGAAGGCAATACAGCGATGATCTTTGGTGTTACTAATATCCATGGGCAATGGTTACCACTTATCATTGGGTGGCTTATGTGCTCCTTTATTGATTAGATACCTACATTAAAAAATGACATTTGTATGAATTTTTTTGAATATATTCCCATTAATCATTAAAAAGCAACTTACCATATAAAATCAAGGCTGTCGAAACATATAGTCATCAGATAAAACATTTGTTTATATTTATATTAGGACGTGCCTGCGAATTTATACAGCTTAGTGTCTATTAAATCAGATTCATTTTGATAATCGTTTCTATCTTAGTATATCCGTAGACTATATAAGCGACTTTGTACAAAGTTTCTTGTTTTCTGTTCTAGTTTAAGCGGTGTGTTGTCTTTCAATAAGTCGCCGTTAGCAATTTATAAATTAGATAAATGAAGATCTATAACTTTACAAATAACTGTAGAGAAAGTTGTTTAATTGAAAATATTTATTTCCTGACGCTTCAAAAAAATTTGAATCTGGCAAACATGTTAGTACCTACTTACCAAATGTTTTACTAAAATTTTATATGTACTTAAGTAACTTTTTTTTATAACAATAAATTATAAACAAACAGAAGAGTCCCGTGGTGATCACAGCCTCGACACTAAAGGCGTCAAAGATGCGTTGTCGATCAAAGAGAATAAAACAAAGTAATGCATTTCTCTTAAGCCCCCAGCCGGAACAAGACGAGTAAATTAGCGATTCATTCATGCAAGCACTCTTACAGCGTAAAAAGCGGAGACATTCAGAGTCCTTGTATAAAAATATAACATAAGTTCTCTATAATTATACTGTCCGAAATCATTTGTATATTCCGAAAGTCTACGGTGAATCTAATATTAGAGAACAATAGGGTTTCGCTGTGAGAAACATTTACGTCAACGCTATTCCTAGAAGCGTTTATCTTATATTTCTAATGCCGTCGTACGTTAGTACACAAATGTGAGCTGAGACTGAAATTATTTAGACTAGCGAATGAAATGAACTTTTGTCAGGATCAGTAATTAGTGCGTCTCCAGTTTCTGTCACGGTCGGTAACACGTTGATTAAATTATTGATGTTCATAAATGACGATCGTGTATTATAACTTATACCGTCTGCTCTTTTCTCAGCTACTAAGTAAACCACATTATATACAGTCTGTATGGCCTGCTCCTATATTATAAAAAAAAAACAGCAAAATCAGCCAACAATTTAAAGATACTGAGTAAATACTAGCATAGCGTAAATACAACTAATACAGCATAACATAATTCGAAGCGATGCAAGCATACAAATAGGTTACAATTGTAGTACTTATTTGTGACTCTCGAGGACTTTTAAAAAGTCATGAAATGAATTTTAAAAAGTCATGAAATGAATTTTAAAAGACACTAAAGTGATATTGGAATCATTTTTAGGGATTTGATCAAATCGCTGAGGATTCGATCAAATCAGAATGTTCCATTTACCAGTGATGCACCCGGTTAGCGCACGGTCGCCCCGGGGCTAGGGGTGTCGATCCGGGAACGGACAATAAAACCTCGCTGGCCTTAGCGATATGTGGTGTCGGACCCAATGCCTCCGGCTTCCGAAATACTAAAACGAGAAAATGGTTAAGTTCTTATTCAAATTCGGTTCAACGATCTCGTGAAATTCGAATTTGTTGCAAAGGGACACCTGATGATAAGTAACTCTTGGGTTCTATACAAGCCTCGCTGGCTAAAAAAACCGGGGTATTATCTTTAACTGACTTTCCGATACTACCATTGAGAAATGAAAAAATTCTGGGTGATAAAAAGAATAGAAGGTTCTAGAAAGATTATTTACGTATTACAAGAGCTAAAGGGACGCCTCATAATAAGTAACTCTTGGGTTTTACACAAGTGAAGCCATATTTGCTAAGAAGGAACTGAAATGTTCTCTTTAGCTGACTTCCCGATACCACCATTAAAAACAGAAATACTTTTGGTTCTAGAAGGTATAAGTTACCAGACATTTCCATTAAAATTTAACTAGGGATATTTAACAGGCACTTTCACTCGGTTTATTGCGTTCGTAGTACTACAGGGGGCAGCTGTGTGCGCCATGTACTTGAAGGTGTCGAAGGTGTAGGCTCAAATCTAATTGCCATTAGATATTTCTTAGTAAACTATTCAATCTTCACCTTTCTCAAAACTTTACCACGTGCGGCTCAAAGCGCTTGGCTGTTTGGCTATATCGCCTACCATGAACACAGAGTACATTAAATTAGTTTAAAACATATTTTTTATAGTAAAGCGAACGTATAGCGAAGCTAAAGCGAACAGCGAACGTATATATAAATTGAAACGATATTTGTAACGTACCTGATACGTAGCGAGAGGTTCATTTGTATTTCTCGACGTCCGGCACACCGGCCCAGAGGTTGGAAGCAGTAGATCCATCTGATACCGTCGGGGCCGAGGGTTGATTACTCTCAGCGCCCACGTTGCTGCTGTTACTAAATTAGTTAACAAACACACAAAAAGATATAGCGGGAAATAAGCTGCATCCTATACACATACATATGTATATACACTAATGGATACTCACGGTCTTTGTATATTGCAGGGGTGGCCAACTTGATTAGACATAAGATCTACTGTTTACTAACGAAACCCTGTGCGATCTACCACTTACATACTTTTTGAACTCTTAATTGAAACACCATAGTGTTTAGTAAACAATCACAAGATATTTTTCATTGAACAGTCTTAGGAGTTTCTTTTCGTATCACATATCATATGAGGTTGTTTCCTTATATTTACTTAATACTTTGGAATGGAAGTCTTCATTTCCTTCAGAAGCATTTATTTCGTCTTTTGAAGTTCCTTACGTACGTAACTTAACGTACGCAAACGTGATACATTCATTAATTTTATATACAGTAATAACGAATTGTAGATATATCACTTTTTTAACAATTGCCTTGTGACTTAAGGAATATGTTAAGGAATATCTTCGATACAGTTTAAAAACACAGTTTTGAAAATCGAACTATGTTTTAGATATTGAAATAGTTGCAAACAAATCTATAAACTATTGGCCATGTCAGATAGTAGACTAATCGATTTGTAGTTAGATCATGATCCGACTATTCGTTTCGTTGATTAGTTGGATTGGCTCGCGTTATCTAACTGATATAAATAAAATGTTTTAAATCTTTTGGTTTGTTTACTCGTTCGCCTATCTACGAACAAATTAAACGTTGGTTATTTGATGGGAGTTCAATAAAAGTCTTTAGTTTATTGATATGTATTATAGCTTTTTTACTTTAGTTTTCTGTATATTAAATATTAGTTTAAACATCTATTATTAGATTAAAAGAAAATTAGATTTCCTTAGAATAATAGAAGTATGTTTATTGTAGGTATATAGGTACATACTATATATAGGCTCACAGATTTCTGTGCTAAAAATTATTTGAGTGAGAATTATTACGCCCACATTCTAGCTTGATTCCAAGAAAATTCACGTCATTATTGCTTCTACCACAGTTCCGGCATAGTGCTATTGTCGTTTAGGAGAATAAATAGCATATTATGAGAAAGGTATCGACAGCGCCTACGCATAAGGTCGTAACGCGAAAAACGAAATTTTACACGAGAGCCTTTTTTGTGAACGGTTATTTTATTTTTAATTTGTGAAAACTTGGTTTTTCTCTTAAAATTTATTATTATAAAACTTGTCTCTCAAAGTTAAGAGAGACAAAACCCAAGTTTTCACAAATTAAAAATAAAATAACCGTTCACAAAAAACATCTCTCCTGTAGAATTTCGTTCTTCGCGTTACGACCTTATGCGTAGGCGCCGTCGGTATTATGTTAAAGAGAGTTAGTATAATACTCACCAATAGTTTTTATCTCATGTTTAGATACTCGTGTACTACAGATATGGATCAATTACTCAATTTATATATGAGATCAATGCAACATTTAACAAAATTAGATTTCATAGTAACTAAGATGCAAAAAATGACCATAAACATTGTATTAACAAATGCTATAGAAATATTTCACTATATTCTTTGCCCGCGTACGAATGGTTTCACAAAACGAAATTTCATAAATGTTTCATCCTAGATCGAGTTTTATTACCCTGCCAATAACCGTTCAGATCCTCTCAGAGAAGATCACAATGACAGAAGATTCAGAATAAATGGAAATCCTTTTTAACTACTATGAAACGTGTATACTGAGTTTGATTTCCTTGTCGTGAAATATCTGGCGTCAACCCATTAATGGCCCACTGCTGATCACGGGTCTCTCCTCATTACTGTGGAGGTCTAGAGCATACTCCACCACGCTGCTCAAATGCGAATTGGTAGACGAGTTAGTGGTCTTGCCAAGTGAAATATTTATTCTTTTTTTTTTATTTAGTATAAGTTAATGCTTGACGTCAACCCCACGTGATGGTAAGTGGCGAAGTCATCTAAGATGGAGGACGCATAAAATATTATTATTCATCCGCAACTACGAGAACCGTATAATTTTCCGGCATAAAAATTGTCTCTACACTATTCCTGATTATAGTCTACCTTGATGCCAAATTTGAACTAAATCCGTTCAACCATTATGGTACAATTGACAAATGGTATTATGATACATCCATCTAAACTTGCAAGATTATGATTGCAGAACAATATGTATATGGGCACATAAGTACACGATAAAACTAACAAACAATAATCTCCGGGGCTCGTCTGGCGGCGCTGAGCCGAGGCTTGTTTGAGGAGCGGGCGGCTGACCGCGTCGCCCGGCCGACCTGCAATCAGCTAACCGAATCAGCACCTGCAAACATTGCTGGTGTGACGTCACTACTTGCATTCGACTACCCGGAACAATGACTGAGAGCCAGCGATATGTACGTTGTGAATGTTAGATTATAGGTGCTAATGCTGTTAGTTGACGGGCTTGCAAATTGTTTTTATTTATGTTATTAGCTGACAGCAGGCAACATACGAGTTACATAATGCTAAGTAAACGACGTCACTTAATCGCTGATACGTTGCTAGTCTAGAACAATAGGACAATAAAGAAAGAAAGTTTTTGTAATTGTTGTATGAAATATTGTGTCGTTACGTCACGTCGCGTCATTTTTTATTTGTACTTTACATTAAAGAAAACCGCATCCAAACTAGTCAAACAATTTCAGCGATCAACAGAATTAAACGCACAGACGCATTTCTTCAATGAATACCGGAGCAGCGTGAATAGTATGCTCTAGACCTCCTCAGTGATGAGGAATTGAGGAGAGACCCGTATTCAGAAGTGGGCTATTAATGGGCTGAAAGCAAACGCTGAAAACAATATTTTATTATCTGTATTTTAATACGTGAAGCAAAAACTTTCAACCCCTTTTTTACGAAAATTGCACAGACGGAGGAGTATTAAATTTGGCACACTTATAGTTTATATGTAGGAGAAGTGCAGTACGCTAATATTTTTATTTTATATACGGTAGAAGCATATGAAATAAATAAAAATAAATATTACACACACTACCATTCATTTGACATACAGGCATAATAAAGATTATAACACATTACTTGTCATGTTTATATTGTTAATGTAACGCTTTGACACATGTATTACGGACAAATTTTGACCACAGACCGAGTTTCTAGTAATTATTGTTATGGCAAATATATTAAGTCGTATGGTGAGCAATGGCAAGACAACGTTCGCCATCTATACGAGTATATGTCGCCATGAGGAATGTTTGTACAGGGTTGATTGGGTTAGCTGATTGGCGCCGTAGCCTCGTTGAGCGGTCAGCAACGTCCGCGGTGAACCCTCGCCCCACAAACAGAGGCTAGAATACTAGATGCACAATCACATAATTTTTTATAACATACTAGTGGAGCCGGCGAACTTCGTATCACCTTCTTATCATTACTGAACTCCTATTGTAGTGTTATCTTATATAGCCTATAGCCTTCCTCGGTAACTGTACTATCCAACACAGAAAGATTTTTTCAATTCAAACCGGTAGTTCTGGAGATTAGTGCGTTCAAACTATCAAACTCTTCAGCTTTATATTATTAGTATAGATTCCATCAAAACTAGCCAATTCGTCGGTTATATATACTTATATTTAAAATTTGAACTCATATTTATTGTATAAAATATTGATGGTACTAAATGATAATGAACTTTGGCTGCTACATTTCTTTACCCTGGTCGGACGGTGGAGTCACGTTCGTTCGGTGAATGGCGAGATTCCTCATTACGTCGCCCTTTGATTCCATCGAGCGCGTCTGCTATGATTAGCTTTTTGGCGAAAACCTATCCACATTGAAACGTTCCTTTTAATAAAACGGCCAAGTCGGTGTTGAACACTTTTAATACAATATATTTGATCCGATGCAATAGTTACCAAGCCGGACCGTAGTTTCAAGGATTCAATCTTTGGATGATTAGTTAAATTTTTTGTTCTCGGTCAGATTTATTTTTTATATTTTTCTTAGGAAACGCATGTGATGAGACGGGTGATAGATATGAATCAGGATGGACTGAGGGGACAGTCAAGGACTGCGAAAGAAGAAATGGATGGATTGTGTGAGGGAAGATATGGAAGAGTAAGGAGTTAATGTAGCAATGACATCTAATAGGGAAGAATGCATATATTGTTATATTAACATATTGTGTATAATAATATATTGTGTCGATATAAATGAGAAATGGGTAGGCACTAGGCAGACGATGATGGTCTGGGTGTATTATTGTCTTTGTGTGAAGTCCTTGGCATCTACGATACAAGATTCCCCTAGTGTTTAAGAATGTGTAGTGTTACTTATCTAAAAGGTTCAGTAATTAAGAACTGCCTGTAATCTGTAGTCTAATTAGTCATACGCCTTGCAAAACTGTCAAGGATAAAATGCTTTGGGGGTGACTTTTGTAACGTATAAATGTTCATTATAGGATCGTTGGTAGGTATGTTTAGGTATGCGAAATACAAATAGTGCAATATGATAAAGAAAATAAGATAATTTAAAGATGATGACGATAAGGAATAAATACCGAAAACAAATGTATTAAAGAGGTTACAAGCAATCCTCATTGAGCTGATTTCTTTAACAGTTTCCATGTAAAGTCAACCTTGGCGCAAACACTACCGCGTCCCCGGCACATTACACATACCGCCATCCTATTTGGATGTATTAAAACCCTGTGGCCAGACGCCCTCTGCTTCACTGAGTGTATTTTGAATTTGAAATTTTGTTTGAGCTGCGCCTCAATGCATAGTGATTACGCAGCGCCCCGTGAATACTTTTTGTACTGAGCGCACATTACGTTCGTTACTGCCGTATTGAATTGTCATTGAACGCAAACATTTTGCATTTTAGCACTGTGAGCCTTTTTGCTGATGTCGGTTTAATAAATGAGCAGTTTTGCCAGCGACTTTGATCGCTATCGACTTTAATCAATGCTAGTTTTAGTATAATTAAATGGTTATATGGGTATACGTGATTTCAATGTTGAGCTTGTTGTTCATTATGTTTATTATTGAAATTATTAATCAAATAAAAGAAAAGTGTCATCAATTCTTCTCTAATGGTTTTCTCATGACTCTTGTTATCCATAAGAACCCCATGAAAATAAATGTAATCATGTTTGAGATTATCGTATTTCAAACGATAACTCTGTCCTCTAAAAAGTGTTCCTGAAAACGAATATTTATGACATCCAGGAAATTGAGACCTCTGCATAGTTAGGCGTACTACGATAGGTCTACATGGTAATCTTAATTATGTCTATATCTATACTAATATATAAAGCTGAAGAGTTTGTTTGTTTGTTTGATTATTTGAACGGGCTAATCTCAGGAAC
>DWJN01007334.1:0-10057 GCA_018248895.1 Carystus phorcus | reverse complement strand
GTAACCTAGGCACGCGGCGACTGACCGCGCCCGCTCATATGTGTACGAAATATCATTCGAGATAAATTAACACTTAGGAGCGCCATTAACAGACTTTTCATATAAAAAACTCGATAAGTCCAGGTGAGAATTTATTCAATTACAAAATCTTCTTTTAAATATATACCTATTCTAAAAGAAGTACCTATATATTGAAATAAAAGAATTTGAATACAATTATCTTGTACTTTAATTAAAATTTATGCTACATAATTTCTCGCCAGTGTAGGGTACCTATACCAATACGATACGAAAAAACCTAAACGTATTTCAAAACCGTCTGTCCTTTTATTCTTTATTTCCACTTATTTTTTAAACTTAGGGGTAAAAGGGGTTGCTTGGGGGCTAGAAGAGGTAACGGCTAAAAGCCTGTTATTGGTACATTTTTATTGACTTCACCTGTATGTAGTAATAACAGAATCTTAATATTTAACTGACTCCCAAAACCTTGATTAATCGGAAAAATTGAACGCATATGGTATTAATGTTACGGTGCTAGAAAATATTATTCCCATGAATAGGAGGTTTTACATACATCCGTGTATTGCAAATAGTAGTTGGCCTATTGCAACCGAGAGTGGTCTGCCTTACTGCTTTTCTTATCAAATAACACTAAATTGGGCTGAAACATTATCCTCCACACATGGCAACACCGTTCAATCTGCTCGTTAGCCGATCTACTAGCATAATTAAGCCTACTATGAAAATAATGTATGAAATTTATTTAACATTATCAATTCTCAGTATCGTTTTAATAATTAGATAGAGAAGGATGTAAAAATTACATATTTTTTTTATACATTATTAATTAATGCTTGACTACAATCCCACCTGATGGTAAGCGGTGATTAATAAAATAAAACATCATTATGATAGCCGTGGCTCATAATTTACAAAATCTACATAGCTCGATAAAGTGGAGCTGTTAATCATTGATTTACTGAAGTAACAATCCAAATAATAAAAATACCATCACTCAAAATTGTACATGGAAAATTTCATTTGGGTTTTCTTACCAACATTTTTTAGAGAAGTGGATAAGACCAGTAGGTACTAAATACTAAGACTAACCACCGTACCAAATAGTTCAAGTATATTAAAATAAACTATCTATATAATAAAAGACAGCTGGTGCTAAGACGACGCAGCCTAAGAATGTAGACTGGAAGTTAAAAAATTTGTACATACATTTTTTAGACAGTAACGTGGTAACACTATGAAATGTTTATAAAAACTTCATACACCAAAGAGCATCAAATACATATTAGAAGAATAATATTTCTGCAAACCAAAATTGTAAAAAAAAATTACGTACTTTTTTTTAGTAGATATATTGTTTTTCCTTCTGCAGCGATGATATTCGAAAATCGTAAGTCAATTCTTTGACTTTTCTAAATACATACTAAACGATTTTATAAAAGTTATCATTTATATCAATTAGTGTAAAACCGAAAATTATTCTCCAATAAATGTATAACAAACTTTGTACGCATACGAGTAATGCTGCATAATATCCACATCTAATCTTCCATGAACCAAACATGAAAATCCGACGAAACTCGTTTTGAACAAAATAATAACAAAAACTTTTTTCAATGAAAATGGTATATTAATAATGTTATCTTTAAGAAAACAAATATTCATAATAAATATATTTCCCGTTTTCATTTTTGACCCTTACAGTTTTATAAGTTAAACTTATATTTAGGGTTACAATTAACAATAACAATAAATTAAAATCAGAAATAAGTTTCTTTCTCTATCCATTTCGAAACATTATTTCGTATTAAGTATCGTCTGATTTCGTCGCCAACAATCATAAAGAAGAAAAAAGGCATTGCAAGGAAAAAGTCATACCAGGGAAGGCTTTCAGTGCCGAAAACTTCATTACAAATCGGAGTATAAGTAACTATCAAAGCAAGGACCATTTCCACGACAATACTAAAATTCAGGACATGATTCGTCATACCTTTCTTAAGGATAGAAATACGACGAGTTTTACAAATAATAACGTCGGATACCTGAGCCCAACAAATTGCGATGAAGTAAGCCGTTTGAGCGCTTCTTTCAACTCTTTTTCTGTCATTATAGTACCATTCACGCCCTAACGTATCGTACACCAGGCCAGATTGAGACTCCCATTTGGCCCGAACAAATATAAGACTAGAAGGAAAAAAACCATTTTCAGCAAACACTATGAAATAAGCATACATACCCGCAAAGAATTGTATTAAACCGATTTGAAAATAGGCCATGAATATTAATACTTTATTTACAAGGTGGTCTGTAGGCTTGCGAGGAGGTATAGACATTATATCTTCTTCGGACGTTTCGTATGCTAAACTCATAGCAGGTAAAAGATCTGTGCCAACATTTACCACTAATATCAGTATCAAAGTCATAGGGAGAGGCATTCCTAGACATGCGTATAATACAAAGGGCAGCATTTCAGGAGTATTAGATGTAAGAGTGTATGCGATTGTCTTTTTCAGATTGTCAAATATCCGTCTACCTTCTTGTATTCCAAGAACAATTGATGCGAAATTATCGTCTAACAGTATCATATCTGCAGCTTGCTTGGAAACTTCTGTTCCGGTAATCCCCATAGCGATTCCAATATCAGCTTTCTTTAAGGCCGGCGAGTCATTTACACCATCTCCAGTGACTGCTACTACATGTTTTAATGCTTGAAATGTTTCTACAATAAAAAGTTTCTGTTGAGGACTGGTTCTGGCAAATGTAATCTCATCGTATTTCTTCATCGCTGCCTTCAAGTCGTTGACACTCATTTTCCTTAAATCATCACCGGTTAACACTGCCGCTTTGAACTGATTTTTGATGTGAGGTGGAACGTCTGCTAGTTCAATATGATGTTCAAATGCATAATCATAAGCTGTAGGTCGGGTAATGGTACCACATTGTCGGGATATAGCCAACGCCGTTACAGGATGGTCGCCAGTTACCATAATAACTTTTATACCAGCTTGTCGACACAGTGAGATAGATTTATCAATATCATATCTAGGTGGATCAATCATGGATATGGCACCAACAAACCTCAAATCTTCGATAGGAAAATTTCGCTGTTGAGTGTCAAATGCATAACCAAGAGGATAAGAACTTAGTGGTAAATTATAATCACAATATCCTATTACTCTCTCACCCATGTTAGCTAGTTTAATAAAATTAGCTTTAAGCTCTTTTTTCACCTGCGGAGTCAGCGGCTGATCTCCTTCTTCAGTTAACACGCTTGTACAATATTCTAACACGATTTCTGGTGCACCTTTCATTATCAGGTAATAGCTATGTGTGGCATGCATTCGATGTATAGTGACTTGATATTTATACGCTGAACTGAATGGTATCTCTGCCTCTTTCGGATTTTCTTGCCGTGTTTGTGTTGCAGAACGATTTATTTCCATATAGCGTAAAATAGCTGATTCTGATGCATCACCAATAATTTTTCTTTTCTCAGGGGGCAAATTTGCAGAATCATGAGAAAATTCAGCTTTAAGATTGAGAGAAGCTGCAAGACTTAGAGCAGAATATGTGTGATCCGATACATGAGCGTGATCTGTTTTATCATATATTACAAAATTGCAGAATAAATGAGACACGTTCATCTGGTTTTCAGTCAATGTTCCAGTTTTATCAGAACATATACAAGAAGTTGAGCCTAAAGTTTCCACGGCTTGCAGTGTTTTCGCTAAACAGTTCTTTTTTTTCAACTGATTTGCTGAAAGAGTCATACAAACAGTCAAAGTAACAATTAATCCTTCCGGCACATTTGCCAAAATGATACCCAGCATGTATTGTAATGCAGATAACCAACTTTTCTGGATAAACAGCACCATAAGGAAAAACATAACTCCAAAAGTAAAAGCGACACCACAAATTAATTTAATAAAATGTGTTATCTCTTTGGCAATAGGCGTTTCTTCTTTCTCTAAGCCAGTAACTAGCCCAGCTATCTTCCCGATCTGGGTTAATTCACCAATTGCTATCACCACACCTCTAGCAGAACCTTCAGTTATAGGGCAGCCGAAAAACACCATATTTTTAGACTCAAGAATATTAACATCAGTACATTCTGGACCGTGTTGGATTGGTTCTGATTCACCAGTCAAGGACGCCATATCTGTTTTAAAATTAGTACATGTAAGTATTCTAACATCGGCTGGGACGACTTCACCTCCAGTCATTTCAACAATATCTCCCAAAACCACATGACTGTTCGGTATAACTTTCTTCACTCCTTCGCGAATAACTATTGTGTTTGGTGGCACCATTTTCTCAAACCCACTCATCACTGCCATATTTTTAGCTTCCTGGTAAAACCCGAAAAGACCTGTTCCGACTATGGTAGCTGTAATGACGCAACCCAAGTAAAGGTATTCCTTTGAACTGTGCCCGCCTTCACCGCCAGTATCTATTATATCTGCAGCAAAATAACCGACAAAATTAAGTATAGCACCGCACCAGAGCACACACTGAAACCAACCAAAAAGATTGTGTCGGAATATTTTCCAGTAACTGTTGCCACGAAGTTCTTTAAGTTCATTAGTGCCGTGGTGTTCTAGTAGTTCCTTGGCAAAATTTTCCGTGAGTCCTGTATTGATATTCGTTCGATATACGACTTCGAGTTGTGCCGGTGTAAGAAAATGGTCTCCTGTATGTGTTTCCTCCTTCAGAAGGTTAAGCTCTGAAGTCTCTGCGGCGTGTTGAGTACTCGGTCGTCTAGTACCAACGAGAGAAGTGCTGGAGCGTCGTCGTGTATTGTGAGGCATACTGAAAAGCACATCTGCTTTCCGTAGTTAATTTTTCCAGGTAATGCTTCTTATTACACGGAAATTGAGACATCGAATGTCAAGGAAAAGAACTGTCTTTTTGTACCTCTGTATTTGTCATGACATGTGTGTAATACGTACAGTTTTCTAGAAACCTGGGTAGAATGAAATATAAAGAGGATTTAATCTCGATTTTGTTCATTATTACCTTAAAATCTACATTTAAACTAAAAGGCGATAGTGCCCCATCATAGATTTGAGTTTAGAAAATTAAAGATATCTCTGTTTGCCGTTGTAGTATCTAAGAATAACGCTATAAACCCGTAACCTTAGACTAGAAATACCTGTGTTGTGAGATTCATCTCTCATGCTCAGATCAAGAGAAATTTTAATTTAATGGCCCACTGCAAGGCACGGGTCTCATCTTACCACTGAGACCTAAGGCATACTACATACTGCTCCAGTACGGATAAGTAAAGGGTTCAATGGCCAACCCGAGTGTCGGTTATTTTCTGCCCATAGGCCTCCGACGTCTATCTATCTACGATAACCGATCCCGAAAGCTTAACGTGCCTCCCGAAGTACGGAAACACTCAAGAAATGTTTACCACTAACGACCATCCATCTTACCTACCGCGTCTACAGCTGCTCAACTCGATCGATTGTTTAGGATCGATGCGAACCAGCGTGCTATGGGCGCTAATATTCAGTCGAAATCCATATCAAATTTAATTTTAATAAATCTATATCTTTAGCTGTAAATTGAATTAATATTGAAGTATCCAAAGGGAAATGTAATTAACTTATTCCAATTCGATCAAATATATATACGAATATCCCTCGAATAATGGAGTCGTATACACAATTACGATGCCAACTATTTAGTTACTTATTTCTATAAACGCAACGCAGGCCGGCGCAACTCAATATTCTATATGTACTCAATTTTGCCCGATTATGATTCCAACCGTCGTTATCCATGACAACATTTGTTCCCGTCTGATTATAATATTAATGTCTTCAAGTCAAGAGTGAATAGGCATCTACTAGGTTAATGCGCTTTACCGCCCAAGACTACATCACCGCTTACCATCAGGTGGGACTGTAGTCAAGCATTAACTTATAATTTATATAAAAAAAAAAAAAAACTATTTAATCGTACTGAGTTTGAGTAGAATTCTATAAGTCGATCTTCAAACACAACAACATAATTGGGTTAAAAATAAAAATACCAGAAACATTTCATTCAAACTTTATAAAATCATAAGCTTGTATCACGCACTTCATCAACAATAATGCATACAATTCAATAAACATTTACTTTCCATACCAATAACACTTACTACATCATTTCCTTCGTCTACACATTCTCTACCCTAATAATGTTGATTTAAAACAATATAATTAACTAATAAATTATCATCTTTAAAAATAATGAGAATCAAAATCCTAAAGAAATGGATATTGCATTAGGCCTAATTAAATTGTGACATAAAAAAAATATTTCAATAAATCTTATATACATACATATTATTTAACTTACATACTAACTTATGTAGCTACATATTACATTATGTACATATATATTTCTATTGTTGTTTATTATGTCTTAAGGTACGATTAGAAAATAATGTTGAAAAAAATGTTTAATAAAGTTGGATAAATAGGGTTTTGTATAAATACAAAGTTTAATAAATGTAAATCATATGTAAGATTTTTCATGAAACAATTGCATAATACTAAATTTATTTCTTACGGAGAAACCAAAATAACGTGAACTGAATTATAAATAAGAATGTTATTTAAATGAGGAATTGAAATTATACATCTTTAGTTCGAATACTTGATATGACATGGTGTGAATAAGTTGATATAAAATAAAAGGATAGCATTTTAAAAGTACTCCTTAAAACATCTTATATACAATATCTTCAATATTCATCTGTACATATCATAGAACTATCATGGACCGATGTCTATACATAGCAGATATTAGAAAAAAATATTATTAAATAGCAATGATATTAATTTCTGTCCGTCTCAACGACATTTTTGATCTCAGAAACTGCTTGGTCGGTTTTCATGTAGTCTTATTAAGATATAGTGCTTAGTTTATTTCAAATTAAAAATATATTAATCCAAATAATCCCATCTAAACATGTTATCAAGTTATTAAAGTATAGATTTCTCGATAAATTGCGAGGACGGTTACAAGTAGTGAATAATTTAATATTTAAATTAAGATGTCTTACAACATACAGGTCCATTAATATTATGACAAAGTTGATTGAACTGTGGTTACGGCAAAACTATTACTTTTTTTTCTAAACATGAATGAAATAATTAAAATCACCATATTATTTATACCAGAGACCCGCTCTGCGATCGATATTCGACCGTAATACATTTGCCAAAGGTTTATTTCACATCGATACTGAACGTAAACAATGAATATTTTATTTTCTTTAATAATTGTAACACATAAGCTTTCTCCACTTATTCTCCATGTAACTGACTATAGGAAATATATGCGGGAATTATTCTTAAAAATAATACAAAATATTGTCTTCACTTATTAATATACACATAGGCAATATTGTTAAAACAAAAGAAAACTAAATACTGAGTAATTCACACCACATAGTAGTTAGTATACAATGCATTAAATTTTATAACGTTCAAGTAATACCTACAAATACTTAGTTACTGTATTTGATAATCCATCTTTGGTAACAATCATTTGTACTTCTTCTTAAACTGAAAATGGTCTAAATATGAAACTTGTACATTTTAAACTATATGTAAGTTAATTTTAGTTTATAGCTTTATTATAGATCGGATAATCAGACGTTTTTTTTAAATATAAGTTTGAAAATTACATTAAAAATTCATTGCAAAAAATATTTTTTCAACGCTAACATACTCGTAAAAGGAAATACTTTTTAGAAATTTATAGCAATTTTAAGAAAAGGATGGTATAAATCTATCATAGCTATAATTCTATAATTCAATTTTGTTTTGTTTCCAAGACACTCGGTGTTTTTCTTCTAGGGAATCAACATATAAAAGCGCCTGAATATCCGAACAATACCTATTGATACAAATTAAATAGTTTAAAAAAATATTACAAATGGAATGTTGAGACAATACTTCAATGTAATATAATTTTAACTGTATTATGTCGACATATTTCACTGTAAAAGCTATTGGAAACTTATTTTTTATTTTATAATCTGTAAAATCTTAAACCTGTTGCTATCTGTCTATGTGATCTCATCTCAATTAAAACTCAGTACCGAATGCATTGCTTTTCATTTTATTACTATGAATTATATTCTGTTTTCTTCAATAGGTACTCATTCATGTACTATGAGCTATTTCGAATCAATATAGAATCATGGTTACATTCACACTAAGGTGACAGCAGGAAATTGACAGTTGACACTTGACAGACACTAATGGCAGATAAATTTGTCAACTAGGCACATTATTCATTTCTATATACACATTTTAAGCCAATATTCAATTTATCGAGAATTATTAATCAGTATTCCCGGTTGGAACAGACAATAGTATAAAACATAAACTATTGTTCTTGTTTTTTTTTTATTATATATAACGTATTGATAAAATTAAACTTACTATCATGAATTCCGCATATTTAACTACGACACGAGTCCTTATGCTAATAAGAGCTGCGATATATCTACCCAGTTGTACACGCTATCGTTACATATACGTATACGTCTCTAACGTGACCATTAAATGGGGAAGGCGGCTACCGAAATTTGCCACGAATTAGCGCCACTAGAGTTTGTGACATCGTGTTGTATAACATTAATGTCATTTTCATTATACCACTCTTTGATAAGTTTATATCTGCGGTAATTTATTCAGATCACATATCATCGATTACATTTCACCCGATTGTAACGAAATAGCTTTTTGTAATTCGTTCAATGCAAAAATATAGGAAGTCACTCATTAAAAAAATAACTGAGAAAACAGATGGGTTATGCATTAAAAAACGTAAAATATCAAGTAATCCATGAACAATGTGAATCCATATTATTGTATTTACGCCAAAACTCCTCGACCGATTATTATGAAACTATGTATAATTCTTAAAGATATCAAAAAGGATACTTTTGTATTAAAAAAAAAATAAAAGATCTTTCATATTTGTTTAAGCGCTTCAACGCGAGCAAAGCGACGGGTAAAAGCTTGTGTGCACATAAATCCTCAAAATTTCCATACGTCAGTTACTACACGATTATCTCAAACTTCAGTAGCGCCTGATAACACCTTTACCCTGCGGCAGGTGTGATCAGGCCTTTCGCCACACCTTTAAACCTACGCCCAATCGCCTTTCGCATATCTTTCGCCACACCTTTAAGGTATGATCAGGCCTTTCGCCTTCAACATAGTAAGCTTATACTACCATTGTCACTGCCGAGCAACAGCAGCCTGTTGAGCGGCAACACCGACATACAGGTGAGCACCCCCTTGAACGTGTCGGACCGCAGCTTGGTGCTGGAGAACGAGGCCTCCTGGTCGAGCGACGTGTGCACGCCGATGCGGTTGTTCGTCGTGCCCGATATCAGCTCGTTGTAGTATACGGACAGACAGTGGACCGGCTCCGTGCTACCTCTGATAGTGGAGAATTATTATCATTAGTCATTCACTGATATAGATTCCTTGAAAAATTATTAGCATGAGTTATTCACTGATATAAATTCCCTTCTAATCCAGGGTGAAGGCTGTGAGGTGCTTTGCATATTTTTTGTTATCTTTAATCCCTTTAACCTCTATTAATACTTTTCTTAAAGTCATTTCTTATCCTACATATCTATACTAATAATAAAAAGTTTGTTTGTTTAAACGCACTAATCTCAAGAATTACTGGTTCGAAAAAAAAAATCTTTTTGTTTTACATAGTACAGTTCCGAGGAAGACTATAGTTTATTTAACATAACGCTACGACCAATAGGAGCTGAGCATTGATGAGAAATGTTACAGAAACTAGACTAGACTATAGATCAATTTCATTTCAGAATATCTAATCTATAACTAACATAATTAAACCAAACAGCTATTTATATAATTTCCGCTGGAATATGGAATGAATTTTGAAATCGGATTTATAAATTTTTTTTATGATGTAAGCAGGCAAACGAGCAGTCAGGTCACCTGATGGTAAGTGATCACAGTCGCCCATGGACATTAACAAC
>DWJN01007333.1:0-10057 GCA_018248895.1 Carystus phorcus | reverse complement strand
TGATAGAGAGAGAATGGCTTCAAGGAAACAAAAAAAATATTAAAATCTATCTAAGTAGTACACATTTACTCCAGACTGAATATATGTTTTTGTTTATTGTTTCCAAGCGCTGATAGAGAGAGAATGGCTTCAAGGAAACAAAAAAAATATTAAAATCTATCTAAGTAGTACACATTTACTCCAGACTCAATATATGTTTTTTTATAGTTTCCAAGTGCTGATAGAAAGAAAGTGGCTTCAAGGAAACAAAAAATACATTAAAATCTATCTAAGTAGTACACATTTACTCCGGACTGAATATATGTTTTTGTTTATTGTTTCCAAGCGCTGATAGAGAGAGAATGGCTTCAAGGAAACAAAAAAATATTAAAATCTATCTAAGTAGTACACATTTACTCCAGACTGAATAAATGTTTCTTTACAGTTTTCAAGCGCTGATAAAGAGAGAATGGCTTCAAGGAAATAAAAACACATTAAAACCTATCTAACTACATCTTTACTCCGGACTGAATAGATGTTTCTTTATAGTTTCCAAGCTCTGATAGAGAGAGAATGGCTTCAAAGAAATAAAAACACATTAAAACCTATCTTAATACACTTTTACTACGGACTGAATAGATGTTTCTTTATAGTTTCCAAGCGCTGATAGAGCGGGAGTGGCTGCAAGCGGGCCACCCGTTCGGCACGCGGCTCCGCAGCGGGCCGTACGGGGCGAGCGCGCCGCGCGCCGCGCCGACCTTCCCGCTGCTGCTGGACTGCGTGCGGCAGTTCCTCGAGCAGTTCCCCTGCAGCTTCCAGTACCGCCAGTCGTTCCTCGTCACGCTCTTCGAACACTCGTATGCCAGTCAGTTCGGTGAGTTTGAACTAAGTCTAACTGGCCGACAATTTTTTTTATTATTATTCTGTTTTTATCCAGGATAACCAGTATGTATATATATGTATATATATGTATGTATGTATATTATTATTACAGTATGTATATGTATATTACTAGTAAAAGTTTTTAGGTGATATATTTTTTTAATTATTAGTTCGGTGAGTGTTAACTAGATGATTATCTTTTTAGTTATTATTTTGTTTTGTACCCAGATTACCAGTATATATATAAAAATGAATGTTTATCTGTTTGTCCTTTATAGACCCTGAAATGGTAGAAGATAGAGTATCGATGTCTATAGCGAATTTGTTCAGAATTCTCTGATAAATGTTTTGGTATCAAAATTATATCGATTGAACATATGGTTAATGTATATATTGACATTTCTTTAAAAAATATTTTTAAATGCGTAGCAACGTGTGCTGGGCTATAACTAGTATAGCTAGCTATAGCTAGTTACTAGAAAGAAGATTGTTTTGCCATACAAATGATTACTAGGGAAGTTTTAGTGTAGAAAAATATTACTATTGAAAAAAATGGGTTGGTGAATAGAAGATTGAAAATTTAGGGTTGTTCTGATGTGTTGTTTAATGCCACTTTATACAAAAAGTAAAAAAAATCTATAAAAAAAATTGTTAAGGACGTACAAACCTTATCACTTAGGGGTATGAAAAATAGATAGTGGCCGATTCTCAGACCTACTGAATGTACATATAAAATTTCATAAAAATTTCTCATGCCATTTGGAGGAATATGGTAACTAATATTGTGACACGTGAATTTCATATAATTATAAAATATAAGATCAATTGTATTACTTGAATTTGTGTAGTTTAACTTTATAATGCGAGTACATTGTATTAATACTAAACATGTTTGTTCAACGGTTGTAGGTACGTTTCTGTGCGACAGCGACCAGGAGAGACAGAGCCGCGGCGTGTACGAGCAGACCACGAGCATCTGGTCCTGGATCAACCAGCCGGACGAGCTGACCACATACATCAACCCGCTGTACGACCCCACGCCCAACGTCATATGGCCTTCGGTGGCGCCGATGAGCTACGTCATATGGGAAGGTGAGGGTACTTCAAGTGTAATTTGGTTAATGTTTAAGAGTAATAAATATAAGTAAAACTTTCATACTTTTGTTGACATTATACTAACTTCATGTTTTCAAACTTTTTTTATAAAACTAGCTATAGACAATGGGATTTGATAATTTCGCATCCTTAAAAATATATGAATAACTACTTCTCATATATATGTATTTTCTTTAATTTTGTGTGAGTTAATACTTGACGTCAACCCTACCTGATATATATCTTTTTTATATATCACTACATAGTATAAAACAACGTCGCTTTCTCTGTCCCTATATCCCTACGTATGCTTAAATCTTTAAAACTACGCAAAGGATTTTGATGCGTTTTTTTAAATAGATAGAGTGATTGAAGAGGAAGGTTTATATGTATAATACGTTCACAGTTTTTCAGTAGTGTATTTAGTATCAGCATTGCACCCGTGCGAAGTCAGGACGGGTCGCTAGTAGGTACTAATATGCTGAAATTCATGACTTTTAACCCTCCATTTAGTGGCGTAGCTGAGCAACCAAAGACCTTGAGGCAAAAAGTAAATTAGAGTCCCAAATAAACTATTTAAATTCATTTGTTCCGTATTCGTGTTCTGAATTCGACTTAGAAAGCCAGAGGCTCCTCAAGCTTGAGGAGGGTACCGCCCCGTCTAGCCCTTCGGTAGCTACGCCAAGCCTCCATCATTATCACATGGTTGACATTATCGTTAATAAGCTTATCTATCATTAGTGTATGTCAAGTGTCAGCTGTCAATAGTTTACCGCCACCGTAGACTCGTCGTAACCATCTATGTAACTTAGTCTAAATATCGGTATAAGATCGTGAATACCCGCTACAATGAAAATGTTGCGTGTCCGCAATGAAAAAGTTTAAAATCATATATTAAACTTTATACAGTTGTATGTGTGGTGGTAGAAGCAATATATTTGACGTTCATAAGTGTATTTATAAATACTACATACATACATACAATCACGCCTCTTTCCCTTTGGGGTAGGCAGAGACCACTACCATCCATTTGCTACGATTCTGACATACCTCTCTCGCTTCATCTACTTTCATCACTCCTTTCATACATGCTCGTCGGTTGAGGAAGCTTCTCACCTGACCTTTCTTTAGGACATCTTCTACCTGACTCTGAAAGGTCCTCCGTGGTCTTACTTTTCCAGCATTTTCATTCACATTCGCCTCATAAATTTGCCTTGTTAATCTTCTTTCACCGTTATAAATACTTACATGAGATAAATTATTTGAGTATGAGTTTTTGATATGTTTACCAGACTTGTTCATCAGTGGCCAATTCGCGGAAGAGAGTGTCGACGCAAGGTTGGCCGCACACGCAGCGTGCCGCGGCCAATTCAGCGGCGTGCGAGGCCAGACAACGCATGCCGGACACCCGGCATTTGGGCCTAGCTGTCAACCATGTCAATGTCAAACGATTTATCTAAAAATCAATGTTTGTTTGTTTGTCTTTTATGGACTCTGAAATGTGAAAATAAAGCACTATCTTTATCAGCTTTGTTCAGAATTCGATGTTAAAGGTTTTGGTATCAGAATTATATCGATCGGACACATTGATGATGATTACAGTCGAAAATGTTGTTGCTGATCTTTCAGACTAGATCTATTATATTATGAACAGAATCAAAACGAATGTGTTCTTAACTTCTTATATATGCTGATTTTTCTTTCAATTACATCTATATCTATACTATCTATACTATAATACTATATACTATAATACTATATACTATAATACTATAATTACTATAATCTTATACTAATATATAAAGCTGAAGAGTTTGTTTGTTTGATTGTTTGAACGGGCTAATCTCAGAACCTACTGGACCGATTTCAAAAAATTCTTTTAGTGTAAGATAGTCCATTTATAGAGGAAGGCTATAGGCTATCGAATATCACGCTAAGATGAATAGTAGAGGAACAGCAATAAAAAATATTGTGAAAATAGCAAAATTATGAGTTTTACTTGCGTGCGCTGAGTAAACGGTGAAAGTTACTCAAAAATCATGTATTACAAAATTGTTCCCCTCTAAAGGATCTAAATAAAAGTCCGCGATAGCATATTTCTAACTTTATAGGTTAACCCACTACAACCATATTTATGGTTATAAAAATAGTTCCTAAATAATAATTTATATGGCAAAACAACGTTTGCTGGTTCATCTAGTTTTTAATATGCGTAGCGACGCGCCGGGTACCTACAGCTAGTTTATTTATAAAAATAAATGTTTATTTTATTTATTCGAACTTGTATTTCGACGGTCCCTACTTCCACAAACACATGTCAAAACCGAGGTTTTCAGGAAAACGTATTATAATGATCAAACCGCTTTACGAATAATTATTTATACAATTATATTTTTTTCTGTTATATTTTATTACAATTAAGGACTATACGGCAGTATTTGTACTTAAGTGTATAACTAATATTTTGATGGAAAAGTTGATAGATGAATGTTTTTACGCTGATATTAAAATAAAAGCATGTGAGATACATTTTTATACGCAGGATTGAACAAAACAGTAACTAAAATAGAATTGAAACAAAAGTTTGATTGTAGAATTATGTTATTACTTTTTAATTAATTCATTAAACGGCTTAAAATCACCACCTGTGGTCAGACAAAACGGCAATTGCAAGTGGCGCACATATTTAAACATTGTACAAAATGATAAACATATCTATTATTATATATCCTCTTATTCCTTGTAATACTTGTTCTCCTATATACCATTTGTATATTACGTTAAATACATAGTATTTAAGAAAAAATGTCATATAGGTATGAACATAATGAACAATCTAAAGCCATTTTCGAGTTGTCCTTGTATACGTAGGGACCGGCGATTTGTTATTCACTGTAACCTTGACCTTATTGTCATATAACACGATGTCCCAAACTCTAGTGGCGCTGACTAGTAACACAGTTCGGCAATCGCCTTCCCCATTTCTTTCTTCTTGTCCTTTCCTATATATAAGTTACTTTATGTGGCTCGTTTATTCCTTTGTCCGTTAGTTACATAAAAAAAACAATATGAATGAACGATAGCAGGTCTGCACCACACGGTATATATACTGCGCAGCAAGTGTCAGGTATATTAGAATAATGTTGACTCGGTCATTTGTTTTATATTCGAAGGAATTAGGTACCTAGTTATGAAACAGAACCGTCGGTGCACTTTGCATATTATCTGACATTTTATAATCATTTGCAATTTTTTTTATAATTATATAGGTAAGGCTTTATGATAAAAAATGGAGGACGCAGTAATTTAGTAAAATCCTATTCTAAGAAAAACCAATAAACGTAAAAAAACCACCACAAGTTGTTTGTTGCTAACTTAAGAAGATGCAAGAGGGTGGCACCTAGACTGATGGGCTTCATGAACATATAATAATAACAAAAACCATATTAATAACTAAATAATAACACATAAAATATAATTCATACGCTAAGCCCACTACAAGCGAGCATAATAATTGATATGAAACTAATGTGTGCGTTAGCCCTAATAGCTAGCATGAAAGGAACAAATATATCTACTTGTCTCTGTCATGGATCGATCGCGAACGTTCTAGAAGGATATAGGGATACCATATTAATAATTATAATTACCCGTATTCATTTTTTCTGTACGTCGTTCTAACAGCTTACAATAATACAATTGAAGTATGCGATTTCGTCTCCCGATCAGATTAAATACATAAACACCTAGAAAGTATTCAAATTGGGTTCGATTGAGTAATTTTATAATTATTAGTGAGCTTACTCATCTTTGAATACATTTTCTGATTAATTTTGGGGTTTATGAAGTACAATGTTGATCAAGCAATATTTTTAAGAAATTTGTAATTTTCAAAGCAATATTCTTACAGTCCGACTATTTTTTACCGTACATCAAAGTCGTATTTACAGTAGCCGATAAGAATATAGAATTAAATAAGCCTTAATATTTGATATTCTATTATTGACATGATTTTCATACATTTAGATTAGATATGAAGTAAAAAGATATTTAGTTTCACCTTGACAAACGTTAACCTGACTATACTGGTAAGAAATTTATTGGAAATTAATACTTATTATTTACATATTAATATAATATTCACTTAGTTGAAACTATTTAGAAATATAAGTCTTATTGCTCTTCATACTTATCTAGGCGACCTATAAAATTCACGTAGGAAAAATTCTATAACATGAATTATTTACTCCTCACCTTATATACCCACAATATGAAGTAACAAGATGAATATAGTAATTGCTATAAGTATAGTATTTAAAATATTTGACATTCATAAGTATATTTACAAATACCTACATGAAATAAATTATTTGAGCTTGAGTTTACTTTAAGATTTTACTTATTTATTTATTTAAAAACTGACTGACAAAATAATTTGTTACGTTCTCATAAAAACAAATTGTTTTATATCACATTTGAATAGTTTAATAAAATAACATTTACCCTTTAAAATTACGTACAACTCTAAAATGGCAACATCGGTAACGTCCATATTAGTTTCTATCTCAGTCACACATATACGTTCACTTATCTTACCATCTCTCTTATACAAATCATCGTTATTATTGGTGGATCTATTTAAGCCTTCGAGAACATTCTACCCTAGAATAAAGCTGATTGGTCGAGAAACGAAGATTCGAGAAAATTCTTGAACATTATTCGCCAGCTCGCGCGAGTATAAATACGCGACGGAAGCGCGGCAAAGCATTCAGTTTTGAAATAACAAACAAGCGATAAAGAAGAGGAGTGATCGGTGGAAACACCACAAAGACAATTTTCTACTCATATCTGGAGAATAATAAAGAGAATACGTCAAAATGCCAGCTATTGGAATTGATCTTGGAACAACGTACTCTTGCGTTGGAGTTTGGCAAAATGGTAACGTGGAGATCATCGCTAATGACCAAGGCAACAGAACTACACCATCGTATGTAGCCTTCACAGACACGGAGAGACTGATTGGAGATGCCGCGAAGAACCAAGTCGCTTTGAATCCCAACAACACTGTATTCGACGCAAAACGACTAATCGGACGCAAATTCGACGATCCAAAGATACAACAGGACATGCAACACTGGCCTTTCAAGGTGATCAATGACTGCGGCAAACCTAAAATCCAAGTAGAATTCAAGGGTGAAACGAAGAAATTCGCGCCGGAAGAAATAAGCAGCATGGTACTAACGAAGATGAAGGAAACAGCTGAAGCGTATCTTGGTAACAACGTGCGTGAAGCTGTGATCACAGTCCCGGCGTATTTCAACGACTCGCAGCGTCAAGCCACCAAGGACGCTGGTGCCATTGCAGGCTTAAACGTCCTACGTATCATCAACGAGCCAACTGCCGCTGCGCTCGCTTACGGTCTCGATAAGAACCTTAAAGGCGAGCGAAATGTCCTCATCTTTGACCTGGGAGGTGGCACCTTCGACGTCTCCATCCTTACTATCGACGAAGGCTCCCTATTCGAGGTGAAAGCCACAGCCGGCGACACCCATCTAGGCGGAGAAGATTTCGACAACCGCCTCGTCAATCACCTCGCGGACGAATTCAAGCGCAAATACAGGAAAGATCTACGTGGAAACTCTCGCGCTCTACGCCGTCTCCGAACAGCGGCAGAACGCGCCAAGCGCACGTTGTCTTCAAGCACTGAGGCTACAATCGAAATTGATGCACTGTACGAAGGTATGGACTTCTACACCCGCGTCTCTCGCGCGCGCTTTGAGGAACTCAATGCTGACTTGTTCCGAGGTACTTTGGAACCAGTCGAGAAGGCTTTAAAAGACGCCAAAATGGACAAGAGCTCCATCCACGACGTAGTTCTAGTAGGTGGATCAACGCGTATACCAAAGATCCAGAGCATGCTGCAGAACTTCTTCTGTGGGAAGAAGCTGAATTTATCCATCAATCCTGATGAGGCAGTGGCGTATGGCGCCGCAGTCCAAGCTGCTATCTTAAGCGGCGAGCAACACAGCAAGATCCAAGACGTGCTACTAGTGGATGTGGCGCCACTTTCTCTCGGCATCGAGACCGCCGGTGGCGTGATGACGAAAATCATCGAGAGGAACGCTAAAATACCCTGCAAACAGTCACAGACCTTCACCACGTACTCTGACAACCAGCCAGCCGTAACCATTCAGGTATACGAGGGTGAGCGCGCGATGACGAAAGATAACAATTTACTCGGACGTTTCGACCTTACCGGCATTCCTCCAGCACCGCGTGGTGTACCCAAAATCGATGTTACATTCGATCTAGACGCGAACGGCATCCTAAACGTATCCGCTAAAGAGAATAGCACGGGACGCAGCAAGAACATCGTGATCAAGAATGATAAGGGACGATTATCGCGAGAGGAAATCGAGCGTATGCTAGCGGAAGCCGAGCGTTATAAAGAGGAAGATGAGCGTCAACGTGAGCGTGTTACAGCGCGGAATCAGTTGGAGACTTACGTATTTGGAGTCCGGCAAGCGTTGGATGAGGCGGGCGAGCGGTTAAGCGCAGAAGACAAGGATACAGCGCGACGTGAATGTGATGAAGCGTTGCGATGGCTTGACAACAATACCCTGGCTGAGAAAGAAGAGTACGAGCATCGGTTGAAGGAGCTTCAGCGGGCATGTTCGCCCATCATGACCAAGTTGCACGGACATTCTTCTGGACAGCCAGCAGACCAATCCTTCAGGCCCCAGGGACAACCCAATGGACCCACCGTCGAAGAAGTAGACTAAGACATTTGCTCACTCTAGTATCAATTTATGTACTGTGTATGTAAATATTTGAATTAAGTTTAAAAATTATCGAATGACTGCTGGTGTATGATCTCAATAGATTTAAGTCTGATCGATCTCAGTGATACATTAGTTCAAGTTGTAACTTATAAAAACGGTGATCAAATATCTGCTGGTATAATAAATAAACTTAAGCTAAATTTGAAACATGTGTTATTATTTACCTTAACTTTTACCTTATACATTCCAAACCCCTGTCCTACATTACAACATCAATTTCATTTAAATTTTTTTATGATTTTGTTTGATTGATAAAAAGATACTTTAACACTATACACTCATAGCCCCACACATACATACATACTTTTTAGGTTTTTAGGATTTTCTGTATCGTAGAAATATACTGATACTGAAAAGATGGACACACACAAACCGAGACAAATATAAACTCATAATTGCTTCTGTGTTTGTAAATTAATCAATTATTAAAACTAGAGACCTGTCAGAGGTAGAAATTAATTGTTTATGTACGTTTATATGGCCAATGTAACGCTTTGACACATGTAGATATTACGGACGAATTTCAACCGCTGACAGATATCTCTAGTCCTATTTATTTAGTGCGAATTATTCGCAGAGGTATTACTAGTATTTTTTCTAATTTTAATCATAAAACAAAACCGAATATCATACAAGTTCACTAATTCTTCGGAACGGAGAAGATATGACGTCATACGAACCATCGTAGAAGTAGTAGAATGGTACACATCCGCAGAGCTGGTGGGCCAGACTGCTGCGACATGCGAGTCGACAGGTGTTAGTACTGTACACCTGCAAACGAAGATTGGACTTCAAAACTGTTAAAGCTATGTAAAGTTTGTATATAAAAGTTTTTTAACAAAAAATCGCCTCAAAAAGGATAAAATAATTTGATGAGGGATATTTTTTAGGAACTCGATGCCGGTTTCTTTAGTTGATCTAGACTTTACGCATCTACTTCCTACCTAAACAGTATACCTCATCAATTTATTTTATCGTTTTTGAAGGCGATTTTTTGTTAAAAGATTTTCATGTAATCGAATGTGAAATGTATTAAATTTACACTACCAAATGCGAAACACATGCCAACTCAAATAATTGTAAATGAGGAGGGGTACTTGAACTATTAAATTCCACAACATTTTTTAGGCTCACTATAGACTCTCGGTTGGAATGGAGTCCTCATATCGGAACCTTGTCAGAGAGACTTGGCTCAGCTGCTTACGCTGTTAAGAAAGTAAGGCTCTTAACAGATGTGGATACAGCAAGATTAGTTTACT
>DWJN01007332.1:0-10057 GCA_018248895.1 Carystus phorcus | reverse complement strand
AGGTATTTACAAATACACTTATGAAACGTCAAATATTTTGCATCTACCACCGTTTCGGAAAGGTGCCTTATAAAGACAACACCTTATTATTATAAAGTAATTAGGATTGAAGGGGGAATAATAAAAAATCATCCATCTTGATTCCTACAATCCCTAATGCGCTAAATATTATTTAAATATGATGAAAATAATTAATGATGTGGTTTTGCCATTTAGATATTAAACAAAAATACGGCTATTTAAAAAAAATATGTAAATTAGTACTGATAACACAGAAAGACGCTAATATATTGTAATGTTAATTTATGTCATAGGCATTCTCGCGTAAGTAGGTACTATTAATAAAATGCGCTGTTACTTATCTGAGATAAGAAAATATATCTCAGTGAACAATAGATAACGTGCTTTAATCAATTCTGTTGATAAATACCTAGTAGTTATGTACCTACTTAATATAGAAATAAAAAAATACATCACATAATTCTATATTTTTAAAACGCATTAGTTAATCATAAATACAATTATGTAAATGTTTTTTACAATGTACATGCACTTCAGCCTTAAATGAAACGCCTCAGAGCGAGGTAGCGATGCATGAGTCATGTTTTTTGGTGCTTGCAGGCGGTGCAGGTGCAGCCGGCTCCATCGAATTTTAAGACGTTGTCACCTCAAAAATATTATTTATAATTTCTGGTATGTATTCGCCTTGAAAATTCAAATTACAAATTCATTATTTTTGTTACCTGCCAAAACGGCACATTAAGCAATATGGCGTCTTCTGCCTTCGATGATGTCACATGCAAGCGAATTAGAAAAGAAATATGAAAGTAGGTACATTTTTTACTTATGGATTTTTTGATAAACTAATAGTTATTTTCAAGCTATTTAACTGCAGAACGTTTTAATAACCCATAACGTGCAGAAATGTCTATAAAAACATTTTATTTTTAATACTGTCAAATACCCAATTCACCCAAATATTAAAAAGAAAACTTAATGTTATTACGATGTTTAAACAATCTTCTTCCTTCTACTCAATAACAAATGTCCACCTCCTTTATCTTCGTGCACTGGTTACATTTTACTAATAATGAAATGTATTTAGAACAACTCCTATTTTATGCTCTGATATTATTCTTTATCTGTGATTCCACAGATTTATTTCATATATTTTTAGATTAAAGTATAGCAACATTTTAAAATTTACTTATAAAAATCCCCTAGGTAACAATGTCACAAGTCAAATTGATCAAACCTAATAATTAACAAATTTCCGCAACCGACAGGTAATATAAATCACATCTTGCGCTGTATTTAAAATTATTAATTTATTACGCACTTATACCTGTCAACAGTGATGTCAGAGGCTTGTCAAAATTATAATATTTCCATTGTTTTGATAGTTATTAGAAACATGTATCATAACACGTTACTACATTTTAATTATGAACCTACATACCTGTAGTACAAAGTACTTCGAAACTCGGGAGCCCAAGATCCGCTTATCTAGTGTCCTTGTGTCTATAGGTGCCGATACAAACTTACCAAATTAATTTATATTCTTCCTTTAAAGATAGCCGCAAGTGGAGTCTGTTTACAAAGTTAGAGTTATTACTAAAAGAGAAAACTAAGTGTTACTATAATGGCGACAGAAGCTAATGAAATATTGTTGGATAATTCTACGCCTTTACCTTTACCTGAAAATCTTGTTAACGGTGATCCCAGCTCGGCGCAAACATTATCACCTGTTCAGCTCCAGCAAGAATATTTCGAGAATCTTCCTGATTGTGACTGGGTTAAGTAAGTATACATATAATATGAAGTAAATACATTAATGCTAAAACTGTACTAGACATTTTTATAAAGTCTAATACATCACTTTGCTAAGTTATTGCATCACTATACTAATCCTCTTTATAATTGTTTTACTATAGTTGTCATCTAAATAACCACTTTCCTTTCATGTTTTGTTCGGACATAATTAAATAAAAATAAATAGTGATGATAATTATGTGTCATGTCCATCATTATTATAAAATTAATACAAGGTATACTTTGCTGCCTAATATTTCTTAGTAGTTTGTATATACTAAAATTAATTCTCTCACATTTATCAATACAACATGAACAATAAAAACTACCTAATTTGTCTAAAAATGTACCGAGATGGTATATTTATGAAGATTGGTTTGGTAACAATTCTTGAGGGCTTTATTTTATATCCTGCTTATAATGGAAAATACAAATACAGAGAGCATCCATAATAACAATTAATAATAATTATGGTTCTAATTAAAAAACTTACATCTCTTAATTACAGATATGACAAATATAGTCGAAAGTACTTACTACAGAATGTAGCTTTTGCACTATTTGGTAGTCCTAGCTCAGAAGGTGATCTAAGTGATCGATTGGACACCCAAATCCAAGATATATATCTAGAAGGGTATACTTCTAGACAAAAAGAGCAAGTTATGAAGGTGTATGAGAAATTATGTGAACAAAGTAAGTTTTTTTTAAATTTTCCAGTAGAATTGGCATTTTAAGATATGTTAACATATAATTTTATATATTTAAGTATTTCCTTGAATAATATATATAATTTTCTGTTTGTGTGTATGTCACTGAACCCCTCCTAAATGGTTGGACCAATTTTGATGATTTTTTTACTGTGTGTTTAAATGGATTTGAAAATGTTTAAATTCATAATTCCATTTGATAGAAATTAAATGTTTTTATATGCTGTAAGATATCATCTGCTGGGATACCTAGTATAGTATTAATAATATATATAAATATTCTATATCTGTGTCTAGCATAGCGTAATGGTCACCACTCCGGACCGCCGTTCGAAGGGTCCTGGGTTTGATTCCCAGCAAGACTGAAATTTAAATGATGAGTTTAAATTTTCTGTTCTCGGTGTGGGTGTGTTTGTTATTGTCTTTCTGTGTTATCCATGGCACCCACAACACAGGGTATCCTAGTGTGGGGCTATGAGTGTGTGGCGTAATTTATTATTTAATTTAATTATTTATTTATATAAACTTTTTGTACTATTTTTGGATATACTAAAACTCACTTTGACTGAACTAATTAGAGTACTAATGCCATATAACTTTATATAGACCTGGCTTATTTTGGGGTGACAATGAGTCTGATGTATTTTTCATTAATAATGTGTCCAACAAGGGTAATGTACCATTATATGGCTTTTCTTCATTTTTCTTAACTAATATATAACCAGGCATGAATAAGTTGATAACTCAACATGCATAATATATTTTTTTAATGCATAAAAGGCATTAGGATTGTTTAATTCATAGTGATCTAAAAATTCAAAGCAAATGAATACACACTCAGATAAAAAAGTATTCATTAACATAAAATCAGAATTTACAGATGAAACAAACTTAAAAATGGCTGCCCTGAAACAGTACATTTTCAATTTGTTAAGTTATTCACCTCTGGTATGGATATAAAGTATGAACAAAATTGTAGAAAATATGGCTTCTGTAATTTTTTTTTGGTAATATAAAAGATGGATTACCTTCTGTGAAAATATTTCTAATCCATACTCTTCAAACTAAAATGATAATATATTGTCAGAATATTATTTTTCAGGTAAATACTCTGTAAATGGTGAAGATATTGTAATGTCAGTGTTATTAGTAGTGTGTGCAAAACCAAAACCACTTAAATTCTACCAAATAGAACCATCAAACTATTGGGTAGATCTTCACCAAAGGACGGACATTGATATGTGGTGTACAGCAGTGTTCAGAGTAAGGAAATGTATCCCAACAACAGTAGGGGGTATGTAATTTCTTCTTTAAATGAAAGTATGAATGAAATTATAAAGAAAAAAAATGTTTGTGTTTACATATAAATTTATTCTACAAACTACTTTTACCTATTAACTTAATTGTTAAAAGTTTTGATTAGGATCTTAAATTTTTTTTTTTATCACAATTAGGAATTTTCGTCCAATGCTGGTCTTTCCTTGAAATTTGTCACTACTTTGTAACACCTTGTATGTGAAGCTGTACTATATTATTGATAATAGTTTTATCAATGTATACCTGCATATTTTAATTATATCTATGGAAAATAGTTTATATCTAAACTTGTAATTTTGCAGCCAAATCATGTCGTGTTTACGTTGATGAGAGTGCTAGAGTTTATCAAGATTGGAATTCATATTTGACGGATAACACACTACCAAAATGTGTTATTATTGTTCCTGAAAATGGAGAATATGAAGGGACTTTAATAGAGGTATGAACTCAAATTATAATACAAAAAACTGTGAGTTAGAATTGTTGCCTATACAAATACAGCAGAAACTTTAATGAAACAAACTTCCATACTGCAAGTTGTATCTACCTATTATTCTGTAGAAATATGTATCATATCAAAGGAAATATATCATTATATATCTGCGTGTTTGCAATTCTAAAGATGTTTCTTCTTGACTTTTATTAGTATTATAGATACTAATTATACTTCTACATAATTATTATCTATTCATTATGCGAAGATAACCTAAAGGAGGTTATTGCACTATAATGCAGGGCAAATCTATTAGAGGTCACTACAGCATAGTTTGAAGCAAACATGTTTTACTTTTCCAGTTACATAGCACTTAATATATTACAGAAGAGGAAAGATTTGTTATGAAATTTATTATTAGATGGTCATAAATATTTCTCAATATATTTCAGGGGGAGGAAGCATTTGCTGTTAAATTGACTGTTGCCCCGACACCCACATTGGGTGTGAAGGCTCGGGTGCTGAGTTCCGTTGACACAGCCAGTACTATAGCATCGATCGGTGCTTTAGGTGTAGTAGGAGTGGCTGCATTCACACCTGTGCTACCTGTTGTGTTGTTAGGTGCAACAGTTGCAACTGTCACTACGGGAATATATGGTGTGGTCCGGTCATCGCTGCATCTACATGACAGGAGAGTGCATGAACAGGTATGAATGGAATAATATTAAGATGTCAGAGCCATACTGATCCAAGTGTTATAAGCCGTACGAAATTGTTCTTTAAAATAAAGATAGGTTCATTACTCCGGCTTAGTAACCTTCTGTCATACTAGGTTTCTTATTTTACTCAGATAATTCTTTATAAACTTTATTTTATTTACAATAAAGTGTATATCTGTATGTAGTTGATGCTATTGCAAAGAGGGAGGGTTTTTAGTTGAAATATGCTAGCGTCATCTTCTGTCATTTTATTTTCCTGACAATCATACAAAAACATCCCTATAAAAAAAGAAATATGAAATATAATAATGTTGTGCCAGTATCAGTGCAGGACACTGAGACGGGTTAAAGGTCGACAACATTTCTACACATTATTGCATATAAAGATTTTAGTCCGTATATTACTTTCAGGAATAAATTGAATGGACAATGTTCCGTTTTCAGAGTATCAGTCCAACGGAAGCCGAAGCCCGCGGCAGTTGGCTGAACATTGCTGCTTCAAGCGTGGGCCTCGTCGCCGGAGCTGCCACCAATCTTCTATCTCGCTCTGCCGCCGCAGGAACCAACATGACCAAGGTGCCAGATACACACTACCTATCTCTTTCACACAACCAAAATCCATAATTTTTAAACTGCAGAAAGACGGTTTAGTGTACAAGTGTGTTATCTGTAGAAAAGGGTGAAGTGCATCTTACTGAATTCAGTTCCAACATAGCTTTTAATACTACTAATACTATTTATTAAGGACTGGAGGTAAGTTAATAGGTGTGATATAATATGATCGTTATGTCCTGCCAGTGTAGGAGTACAATATTTGATTAATTAAAAAATATAAAACATTCAAAATGGCTTAATTATAATATTAAATTGTTAAGTAATAATTAGTCAATTAATTAAACTATTATTATACAAATTCAAAATTACAAATGAATATCAAATTGATAACAAAACAACAACAATAACAGCGATATAAAATATTAATGTCACATTTCTTTTTTCTATGGCTTTTTTCTTTTTCCGTCTACGCTTCACCCCCCCCCCCCCCCCTTAAGAGATCCACAAGTACTAAATTTAATTGGAAAAGGGGATATATGTTACAGAAACACTTTGTTAAAAGTCTAAGAACGATTCAACCTTGTTACTTTCAGGCAGGACAGGCGTTAGCGGTGTCCGTCGAAGTACTAAGACACGCCAACTTAATCACCGGGGGCGCTGGAGTTGTTAACAGTCTTGTTCATATCATTCTTAAGGTAAGGAGGTTCTAACGGTTCAGTAGACTAGTTGATTCTAACGGCGGAATTTAACGTCCCGTGGGACAAATGAATCCGTTCGATAGTTTTAGATAGATAGTAGCAGTGGGACTTTTTTTTAATTTAGTATAAGTTAATGCTAGACGTCAACCCCACGTGATGGTATGTGGTGAGGACGTCTAAGATGGTGGACGCATTAACTTAGTAAAACTTACTTCACTTAACTCTTTTCTTGACGGCTGCCACATCATAAGTAACCGGGAACACCGAAGCAGGCAGGATATTCCAATCCTTGGCTTCTTTTGCGTCCAGACAAAATAAAAGATTTACCATCTAGAGATGCTCACATGCTCACAACACAGCCGGCTGTGCTGTTTATGTGGGACTCGCTATAAACCTAGGCGCCTACCCACTAAACACCGCCTAAAGTAGCTTTAGCTATATGGCTCTAAAGCTCTAGAATAAACGCCTGGAAGGGCGGGGTGCTAGCGGCGCTCCCTAGAGTGACCGCATGGATAGCACTGTGTGCTATCTGGACAGGGACTCGTGGCATCATTAGGATGCACACTAGCTGAAGAGCAATCCTTCGCGGACTTGTGGCCTGTACTATTTCGTGAAAAGGATGATATCGTGCGGCTTTGCTCGACTTGGGTTAGCTAATGCCGTACTCCCAGAAAAAAAATCCTCTGAAGGGTTTAAGAGAGAGGTATAGTTAAATATAGTGGAATTAAAATGAAAAGCCAGCAGCCAAGAGCATAATGGTAATTAGTAAACGTAACAATTGTTTCCTAAAGCAAAGCGAAGAAATAGAAGATGTGCTGTATTTGTGTATAAAAAACAATGTTTGTTTATTTGCCCCTTATGGACTCTGAAATGGTAGAAAATAGAATATTAATATATTTAACAACTTTGTTCAGAATTCTCTGAAGAAGGTTTTGGTATCAAAATAAAAACGATCGGACATGGTTGATGAGTTACAGTCGAAAATGTAGATATTTTGGTGATCGATAAAACTATATCTACCCGCATATATTCAACAGCACTTCTATAAACCGAATCAAATGTGTTCTTAAACATGCTTTTCTTTGAATTTGATTATTTGTTACAGCTAATGATACTATACATTCATGTTTTGTTATTTTCAGTATCGTAAGCACGGTGAAATACCTACGAAGCTCGAGCTATTCCAATTTACGTCCGCGACACTGTTCTTCTGCCACGCCGTCATATCGAATCGCACCGCTCAGAATATTATCGAAGACGCACAAGCTAAGGCTATCAACGAATATCGTTCCACGTTGCGAAGTAATAGACACAGGTAATCTGTATATTACGTCAAGTACCCCTTTTTATGAATAATGCATGAAGAATGTGATATTTCGCTATTACGTCAAGTACCCCTTTTTACTAACGATGTATGTATGTATGAATCGGAAATTTGGCTTAGCTAAAATTTGCATTGAAAAGGTGTTCACAACACTAATTCAATTTATAACACGTTTAAAGAATTCAGATAAATAGAAACATATTAATTGTTTACGTTTCTTTTGTTAATGTGAAGTAACCCTTTGCCAAATTTATTGAAATAAGAAAAAAATGATAAACTAATTAAAGATATAATTTTTTCAGGAAAATGTTTGATAAAATCAGCGCCGAATCACGCAGAACACAAGGAAGTGTTCAAGGGAACACCGAAGTTATCAGAGGCATTAAAAACATCGCAAATAAGGATCAATATTTTGCTGACGTATTGAAAATCAACAAAGATGTCAACAGTCATAAATTGAGAATTTCAATGACATCCGATGGTCAAGTGAATTTGAATTCAGCGCACAAGTTCAATCCGTCCGATTTGTATAATATGGGGAGCGAAGAGAGGGCCAAACTATTTACTACTTTAGGGCCAGCAACAGTGACAACAAAGAATGTTCCCACTCAAATAACTCCCACAACGGCTGTAGGAGGATATATTGAGGAAGATGAAAGATCACAAAACATTCTAGTTGGCTTGAATCCCGGTGAGATAATAAGAATCGGATCATATCTTGTCCGTTTAAGCACTTCTGGTACTGAAAGTATTGCGAGACTGCTTGAAGACCTTAGTCAGGAGGCGTATGCTAATCTCATGACGGTTTCGTTCAATGTCCTGTCTAAATTGATCCCCAGTGAGGTCGCGAAGCTTAGGCTGTTGAGTCCAGACGAAGATTTGATAGTGCAAATTGTACGATTCGTATTCAATTACATGAAACATGAGAGACCGTTTGGGGATCCTAGCCGGTATAACGATAATGGAATAATTGTTATATTGAAGGAATTCTTCCAAGATGGTGTCGTGCGACAGGATACAATAATTCATCTAAAATACAGGCTGGTCAAGTGGGTTGAAGAGGAGCTGATTCAAAGACAACGGGAGAATCCTAATAGGAAACAGATCATTTGCGAAATCTGTGAAGGTGTTAGATTCGCTTAGATAAATTTACCAGCCTGTTTCGTAATTCAAATGAAATACGGGGAAAAGCATTGTAACCTAATAATTTCAATTAATTGGTTCAATTCAATTGTTAGAATCAATTATTTGGATATTAATTTGAATATTTATTATTATCTTTGTTGTACTGGACTCATACACATTCAATGTAGGAAAATGATCAACTTCAAAAAAAGAAGGTTCTCAATTAATTTGCATTTTCTATGTGTGTCACTTAATAACTTACGACCGGGTATACCAATTATAATGATTCTCTTTCTCTGCTTCCATTTAATTTCGACACCTGACAAGTAGTTTTTGAGTTATTCATAATAATCCGCCTTTACCTAACGCGTATGAGTTCCGAAATCGGAATATCTCATTCGGCGAATTAATTCAAGCCTTTTTTTGTTCATATATCCCTTTTTGTTAATAAAAATGATTACAAATAAATCTTATGTAATGCCATGGACTTTCTCCGTTATTTGAATATAGGGAAACAGGCCGTTTAGGTATTATTTCCTATTATTGCACAACGACACTATTATATTAATACAACTAACTAGAGCTAAGAATATAGTGCCTGAAATAGTTGTTAACAATTAAATCTGTAGTTTAAAATATTTATGAGAAAATAACTTGATAGCATAATTAAGTACGAATGATAATAGTTATTTATATGCTTAGAGGTCATATTATTGAACTAATGTTTTGGGAAAGCAATTAGCTTTCTGAAAAGTTGTGTTAATATTTATATCTGTTATACATTTTATATTTAACACTTTTTATATCCTTGTAGAAGATTTTTATGCACTTTTAATAAATGGAATATTGAAATTATACATGTCCAATATAGTGGACTAAAGGTATATAAACATATCACAGCACTTAGGTAAGATGTAATTCGTTTTTATTGGTTTTACCAAAACTAGTTTTAAATGCTCTGTGATATGACGGATCTTTTATGGTTATACCAAAATTTAGTGCCTTCACAGCTTGTATATTATGTAATCTAATTATTTCTAATATAAAAAATGATATTGTATATTGGGGCTATATAACAAATATATAATTGTATACATCGTGTACTTTTTTATTGCATTACCCTATGTTCTGACTAGAGATTGGATTTTCAGAGGCATATCGACGGCAAAAAGCGGAAACGTTGTAAGCCACAAAATTAAAAATGTTCAGGACAACCGAAAAACTTCTGAGATTTCATAAAAAAATTCGTATCTTACTTATAATTATACCTACAAATGTAATTCGTAGAACTTAAGGGTATTTTTTGATTCTTTATCAAGACAAATACCTAAAGTTTACTAAAAGTTACTTTTAATATATATTGTTGT
>DWJN01007331.1:0-10057 GCA_018248895.1 Carystus phorcus | reverse complement strand
AATATAAATAAATAACGCCACACACTCATAGCCCCGCACTAGGATACCCCGTGTCATGGGTGCTATGGACAACACAGAAACACAATTACACACACCCAGACCGAGAACAGAAATTTAAACTCATGACTCAAAGTTCCGCCTCCCTGGGAATCGAGCCCAGGACCCTTCGAACGGCGGTCCGGCGTAGTAACCATTACGTCACGCAGGTCGTCAAATCTATGCATAAGTAATTACGAAGTCTGACAAACAATGCGATACGTGAATTTTATACTATACAGTTATTGGTTTTGCATAAACAATATGACAAATTGGTTCTAAGCGAAATTCGTGCAAAAAAATTCAAAGCAAATCATGTAAAACTGTTAGAAAAAATTAAAATAATACTTATATAAATAGAGATTCGTCGTAACTTTTTTTTTATAAAAAAATACAAAAACGCTACTAAGCTAAACCGTAAAGCTAAACGCTTCTAAATAATATACCAATATATTTTACGAATTATAAACTAAATGGTATTGAAATTATAACGAAACCTTGCTAAATAATAAACTCTTATATATTATCCTCTGGGTTGGAATTGTCGCGTTAGGGAGAAGAGATAAAATATGTACACGTCAAAAGGCAGTGGGACCTCTTCGCTCGTCATTTATCATTCCAATTTGCTTCTATTTTACGATAGGTTTGACTACCACCCATTTGACTATACTGTATTGGGGAGGCTTTGAAGTGTATAATCGGCTTTATGGCATAGCTACCATAAATAAAAAGTATCTTTGATATTCGTGGTTGGCGTGAGGCTTCGGGATAAATAATACTGATACTAATTTTAGTATAGAAGCTTAAGGAAGGACCCAAATTTCCCAAAATTATACAAAACACGATGAATTGTATTTAAATATAGTCGGAAAACACACACACAGCGTCAAATATTATTAATCTAGTAATCTGATAGTTCAGTATTTGAAGCCTGTTTTTATGTTTACTGGGAAAAATATACTACGCACGAAGATACTGGGTATTTCTTTAAAATATACATATGTTCATTGGCCCTGTAAATAGTCATTCTGACTAATGTAAGACCAGGTCTCATCCTGTCCTTTCAATCCAGCAGAAGTCTGTTCCCATTACTAATGAGGCCTTAGGCCTTACTAAGGAGGATATATTTTACCACGTTGCTCCATCGTGGATTGGTGGGAGGATTGTGGCCAACGCAAATGCCTTTTGTTGAAAACTTAGTTTCTTAAAGAAATAAAACTGTTTTGAGCAGAAAAAATTTAATGGAAGTCAATCAATAAAATAAATACATACGAAGGCATCAAAAGGAATAATTCACAATTTAAAAATATAGACAAAGAAAAAACAAACAGAAAGGACAAAGAGTATTTTTAGAATTAAAAAATAAGTTATTACAACACCTTTTTATGCCGCTCAAAGATTTCAGGCATTGCAGTTGCCTTACTTGATCGATCACTTAGGATAGACGCAAGCAACACCAACAATCTATCCTAAGTTTACTCCAAAAGTTAATCGCAGCCATTTTTATTTGATATATACCTACGTCATGTCTAAAGATACTTATGTATATTTTGCTCGTAGATAATTGCTACGTAAACAAATACTATCTTAATTCATATTTGAAGTTCAGTACGATCCTTCAGAGTTAATGTTTACCTAGAACAATATGTTGCGACGGCGTTTTTTGAGACTTCATTATTTTCCGTATTACCTTCTGACTTTATAACGAAGAAATCAGGTTGACTTGCAACGTGCTGGAGCATTAATCTTACCTTGGCAGCCTGGATTAACGTTTGTAATCGTGAGATTAATATCGCGACCATAATGCGAACAAAGCCAATTAAAACACACACGTTCGTACGAAGTATGTTTGTACAAGATGTAAAATTAACGATATTAAAATGTTTTAAAGCCCGCTATAACGACTGGTTCAGTGACCTTAAATACCTATTTGCGAAAGCAAAATAAAGAGATGCAATTAAAATTATTCGTAATTTCTCGGGTATTCATTACTTCGTGATAAATACTCGAAAGAATAAAAAAAGGATACTTGAATATAAGATTGTCTTGGTTATTAATTGTTATTTGTTTCCGTGATTTTGTTAAGCCTTACTTAGGTATGCTATACTTTATTCTTAAGAACGTGTCAAGCATTTTCTTAGCATTGAACATTTCAGTGGAATAAGAATGTGATGAAAATAGAAGATTCATATAATAAATAAATAATTCAAATTAATACACGTGACAAATAATAAACCCGTCCAAGGGTTCCCTCTATAAATAGTAATGTAGACAACACAAATACCACATCACTCACATTTACGATCTAAGAACAATCACTTTTGGATACTATAATTGTTTAAAATCGTCGTTGTTAAAATTGTCGAGGTGTCTGTTTCGTCTGACTTAGATTACTGACGTATCTACACCTAAATGAAACATCTCTTTTTAAAAACAACAATTATCGAATCGAATCGACGTGTTCAAAGCAAAGCGGCTGTACTCCTGTAACATTATGTATCCCGCTTGCGTATAAGTCTACCTTTGAAACTATGTAAAAACTTTCTTCTCTATTTTATAGCAGAAATGGTAATATTTTTAAAGGAATCATTACAAAATCTCACCGTTAATTACTTACCTATTAAACGTTGTTGGGTACAAATAAAAAAGACCCGGCTCATATCGAAGTTCGCCCTTCTAAATAATTGCAAATTATGTGTCCACCATTACGTATCAACTAGAAGGGGAGAACGGGGAAAGGCAATCGGAAAATAAATCATAACTAAATGAGATATTGTACCACTGCGACGCGCCCCCTCGGATCTGTGACTGAAATGGATGTGATGACAAAGTATGCGAAAACGTGAATTAAATACACCTTCCCAATTTTCCAGCAGTCGCAAGCAAAATGCGAAAAGGATTTAGTGAAAAGAGTGTTTATGTTTTGATTGGCTGTTTACTTAATATTTCGTAACAATTTCCAAAACGTTCACTTACAGAAGTGAAAGCACGGGCTTTGGGAGCCATTTTAAGCAGTCATACCGGTTGTTATCATAAATAGCATTCGACAAGCTCTTTCGGAGGCATTTGGGCGACTCAAAACTTTCGATATTTGAATTATCCACTAACTACTATACCAATCTGAACTGAAATTGTGTGATTTAGTATATTTAGTTTAGTATACATATAATATTAGTAGTACTTTAAATAACAAAAAAATGCTCTAGGCGACTTAACATATGAGGAGACTCGTACCCCATTATAGTTCAATAATGAATTGAAGCCATGCCCAATTATTATCATTATTTGTGTAAATAAATTAATCATCTTACCGTAACCATTATTCCAAAAATTATTTCGAAATTTTGGTATATACAATATACATAAATATCGTGAGTTAGAAATAAATTCATTGATAAGTAAAACGTTTTAGCACGCTGACAACAATGCACGCTTTTGTACTTTAAAGAGGACGTGAAGTAGTCTGAACTGGTTGTTATTGATAGATTTTACTTGTTAAGCCATGTCAGGTTTTATTTTTAAAATACTTCACAAAGTACATAGTAAAGTGGATTAAAAGCTTGTAAAAACTAAACAAACAAATTTTGTGTTTAAAATATGTATGTGTTCAATCGATAATGTGGACCGTCAGGTCTATTAAATTGAAAAAATGTGAAATTGTGCTAGATATGTCTATATCATCTCAAGGTAAATACATGATTGATGAAGCGCTCATAACCCGGCGGCTCGCGATGATCCTCAGCGATCATCAGAATTAAGCAATTGCGAGCGCGGTCGGTACCTGGATGGGTGACCGCTAGTAGCAAAATCTTTTTGAGCGTTTCCGTACTTTGGAGGGCACATTAAACCATCAGTCACGGTTGTAATCATGGATAGCATACCGCAAGCCACATAGGTTGGCCACTAATCCCTCCACCAATCCGCGCTGGAACAGCGTGGTAGACTATGCTCTAGACCACCTCAGTAATAAGGAGACATCCGTGCCCAATAATAGGCCATTAATGAATAGAATACAAAATATATGATTGACAGTTGTGATCAATTAACATTACATACCTACAATGTTTTTCAAAATACCAGCCCATTGGCGACTTAAGTTAGTCCTAACTTAACTTTAACTTGTAGTCAAAAAGACCTACAGAATTGTCATCATGATACTCTAGTCGTTGATAGAAAACGGGTCAGTTATTAAACTATTTAGTTATTGGTAACATCTTATGTCATCCGAAGGCTTTCGACAGACAACAAACATTTTGGAAATAGCGATCATTTGATTGCAATAAAACTGCCCGACATTTGAAGTACTTGAGATGCTGCAGAAACGACCAAAAAAACTTCATATACGTCTGCCTGAGGAACAGCTAAAATGTACGTCGTTCAATACTTTTGCTCAATATACGCAGATTGGTTTGCAAGAGCAATATTCTCTTCCTCGGCAAGAAATCGCAAATCCGACTCGGATAGTTTGCGTCTGTTTATATTGAAATGGTTTCAAGTTTTGTTTAACAAAAATATTCAACATTTTGTGTGCTAATACAGAATACAAACATAAATAAGACTTTTAACTAATCTATGTTTCGGGAAATTTATTAACATGACTTAATATGTATGTCTATTTCTCTGGATGTGCGTTTATGGTAACCTGAAAAATGGCGTTACCGATTTATATGTATGTACATATGTGTTCTAATAAGTTTGTATTATGTTAGTTCACTAAAAAAAATCAGTTTAATCATTCGGTTGGAGGTATTAGGATATAAGTTTTCCAAAGCGAAACAAAGCGGTTATCTTGTGCAAAACTATTATGATTCAACTACAAACCTCTTTGCATTATATAATTTTGATAACATGTCAGAATTTTTATTAGAATGACACGAAATGAAGATCATATTCACTTCCATTCAGTACTTACTTCTGCAGTACATATACTAAAATTGGTTTTACACTAAATTGGTTAACAAAACCTTATAAAACATATAGATTTTGAAAATTAAAAAAAAATTGAGATGATAAAATAACTAGTGCACTTGGCGAACTTCGTTTCACCTTGGGACATTTGTCCCATTTTTGTAATATTTCTTATCAATGCTGAATTCCAACTAGTAATAATTTAATAATAATAATTTAATAATAATATTAAATAATATTAATAATATTAATTTTAATAATAATATCAATTAGTGCGTTTAATGAAACAAACACTTCAGCTTTATAATATTAGTATTATAGCCTTTAAAGCCTTGGCATGATAAGCTTAAAATATTGTTACTCGATAGCCCAGATTTTAATTAAATTTGTCGACAATCCCAAATCATTGACACTTATTAAATGTACATTTCCAATATGAAAAGTAGAAATTCAATTGTAATTAAATATATTTTATTAAATATGTCCAAAATGTTTTACCTGTAAAAACGTTTCCTTACGTTGTACGTATAATTCTCAGTAAGATTTAAATACATTTCAAGGTAAAGAAGGTACAAGATGGTATTCCCGGCTTACTTAAATTCAATGATTACAAGAATTCCTTTGAATGAGTACACGAAATACCAGACTCCGTTTCTATTCACAGAAGAGGATTCTGCATTTATTATTATTCTTAGTCTTCACTGTCTTGTTATTTGTCTACTTTGTGCTTCTCATAATCTATAGAAGAGACACTATTTGTTTAACGGTATCTTTATTCAAAGTGCATCTAGTGGTTTCTTGAGTGCTCTAGATTTTCAATATTCGCCTGTTGGTTGCATCATAAATCTCGCGCGCAGACGTTAGCTGCGACAACCTGTATTCCCGGTCTGGCCTGGCATGATATTTAATGAAAATGTACGTTTAGTTAAATATCACTCATACGATTTGCACGGGAATTTGTTTTATGTAACTAGCGAGATATGTAAGTTATTTATTGTACGGGTCACTTAAATAATTATTATTCGTTTTGCCTAATTACAGACAATTTTGTTTTTTTTTTCTAAGCCGTATATAACCATGTGTTTCTAACAAAGAGTATTTCGAGTAATATGTAAATTAAGCAACAAATGAAATATTTTTTTATGAATAATTTTATATAATTTATTGAGTATTGATGTAAAAGTTATCACGCAATTTTTGAAACGCTTCGAAATATGCGAGATTTTATTTTAATTGCTGATATCTTTTCAACTGAACTGAACTTCAGGCCATTATTTCGTTTATTGCTTCGTTATTTCACGTATAACAGTTATCGTGTTGACTGAATGAAATTTAAAAACGTTACAACCACTTCCGTTACAAGCTCTTCATCTACGAGTGTGCAAGCGCAATAATTGAGCGGGCGGCGTCAATGTTTAATCCGGCACGGACGAAGCGGACCGTTTATCAACCGGTCCAAAAAACAACATATTTCAATATTCACTGATTAATATCCGCTGCCAGTTCGCCCGCCGAGGCAAACATGAAATTTATGTACTGCGACCGAACGGTTTATTTCATTTTGCTTTTTAAATTACGAATGTTTGGCGCGACAATTGGCCTGCGAGTCGCTCCCATCTGTTGCGGCGTCCAATTAACATTTGCATTAGGATTTCGCTTTAATGGACCGGACACTGAAAACAAGCCAGTTTTGTCTACACTCTGACTTATGTTCAGATTAACAGCGCTATAAAACTTTTATACGGGTTTTAATGAAGCTTCTATTTTAGCACCCAGTATGAGATTAGGGTTCAAAACTGCTGTTTAAAGACAAAATTGAGTTCAAAACAACTTTTTTGCTCGCCAGGGTCGGTATTAAATGTTCATAAATAACCAGAGAGTATTATTAATTCTTATAAACCTAGCCACGTCCGATTCATACCTGGTTATAAAGGGGAAGAGTAAGTAAGTACGAGTATAGTTGCTTTCCTCGGAACAATACCTATAATTTATACGTGCTTATTATATAATATGGTAGTTTACTTTTACATTACGATGTATTCACAGTGTTTAACATTGTCATCAGATTTATTTACTCTTATAATAGTCCGTTAGACGTACTTGAACGTTTTAGTAATGCGTCAAAGAAGTCATGAAATGCCCTTCAATTCATTAAATCTTTGTTTTACAATACCCGGACGATATCTCAAAAATGGCAAAAGATTTTTTGATAAAATATAAAAGATCTAATTGAATAATGAATTACAATATATTTTCCTAAAACAGCAATGTTATCATGGTATACCAACGTGCCATTCTAACTCCATAACTGATAGGTAAATTAATTTAACGTTCAGAAATTATGCTAAGACTGTACAGTTTACGACATAAAATGTACTTCCGGCTCCGAGACTGCAACGTAACGCAGCAATACCAGGGTCATAAATTAGAATAAGCAGTTTAGTGGGGGCGCCACCGTCGCGCTCGCTCGATATCACGCCTGTTACATATTTTGTGTTTATCTTTGTTTCACGTAAGGTTTGACTAGAAGTATAACGGCTCGAGCATTTTATGAATGATTAATGTGGATAGTCTGTTAATTTTAACTGCGAGATTTTACAGGCTTTAATTAGATTGACTTGTTTGTTATGTCTATAATATTCTTGTAATCTTGCATGTGTTCTATAGTATAAATAAAATATAGTAATTTAATTTAATTTTCACCGTCTTTCATATGTACGTCTAAAGTATTTTAAAATATGTTTTAAACGTTGAATCATAGATTTCAGTACCTAGTGTTGTTTCAATTTTTTTTAGTTTTAAGCTGCAATCATTAAAATTATTATTTTACTAGACGCGTTGTTACCATTGAAGGACCCTCCGAACCACCGCTGGAATGAAATAGGACGGTAGAAAGCCTCAGCATCTCGAAAGTTTAGACATTGTCTAATTCAAAAATGAACTATTTTAATGCTCGTGCGTAACTAAAATGTATGTCCAGCTTCGAGCAATGAAATGTATTCGTTAACGCTTTCAAATTAATATAAATACATTACAAAAAGAAAAAGAAAGCAAAAGAAAGTTAACAAATCTTTTTTCTTTATTCTTATTTTTATCTCGGCCGACAATGTATCAGGCAGGATTGATGGATGATGGACCTTTGGATGATGTTAGTTTTAGTTTTTGAATAATGTCCATGGGCAAGGATGAAGCAACATTTATAAATAATATAATTCAAATCGGATGGATTGATGATTTTTTTCTGTGTTTAATTGTTTCCATTCACAATTAAATTCGATATCGTTTTTTTGTATGTCGCAGGATACCATCGCTATCCGCTAGTTTATAAATATTATTTCAACAGAAGAAATCTGTATCATGTTATAAGATTAAACGAACTTCGTGAATGAAGTTCGATCATTAATATATGAATTGCTTCATTCGATATTTACAGTCCAGGAGGAATTAAATTTAAACGATACGTTATGTGTACTGTTTATAATGTTCAGGGTTTAGTTAGACAAAGTTAAGTTTAATTTTAAACGGTGAAAGTTTCCCACAACTGCCTTTACAGTGTTCGCCAAATGGCATGCTGTGCACTCAAATGCGGTTTCCTATACACCGAAATATACTTGTTTGAGGTGGCCCGAGCTTACTTAGATACACTGGCCATTGAAGTTAGGCTTTGTATTCCCAACGTGTTTGCAGATTGCAATTTGGCTGAGTATTGCTCTATAGTTTAGAGAACTGAGTTGGCTAGTTTGATTCGATATTTTGTTTTTAACTCAACAGTGTTACGTGTACCTACTACGTTCTTAGTTGTATTAGCAGACGCACGATTCGTTGTATTGCTTGAAAGTCAGTGCTTGAGAATTAGTATTTGCTTTCTTTCTCCTCTTTCTTAACTGTCAACGTATTAGGACCATTAGATATGTCTGGTGTTGTCCATAGCTTACCTGTCTGCTTGTGCCTTCCGTAAAAATATTAATCAGATAACTTGTCAACGTATAATTTATTTTGCCTGTGTCTGTAATCGAAAATTAATGCAACATTTATTTAATTTCATATGGAAATAATTTAAAAACGTAATGATTAATATTGATTGTCATAAAAAATTATAAGAAATATTAAACTGCATAGCTTGAATCAAATTTGAAACATACAGACGTGTGATAATAGATTTCATATCACTAAACTCAAAACTCGGTTAGTCAGAAAATATGCTCATATAATGGTAGTATTTAGTGGGTATTTAATACTACATATAGCTAGTTGTTGCTTTAAGTAGTATGCTATAATTATTAATTTCTTCGTTTAATTCTGATTAATATCTATACGTAAAATATATTTAAGCATTCAAATTATTATACGAGTAAAATGTTATTCATGTAAGCGCTTAGTTTTAGTAATAGCGATCTGAGAGAATTCCACGGGGAACAATAAGACGTGTTGAATATTTGAAAACATAAACAATGCCGCAACTGTAATAGTAACAGTCGTAAAAACTGAACTCCGGCAAACTTAACAGTGAACTTTTATTAAAATAACAACATTAAGCCGTTAATTTGTTTGTAAAACTGCGCAGACGGTAAAAATTACTTATTCAGCAGGGCCGGCCGCGACGGAGTACACTCGCCTTTCTTCTCCTTGGCAAGTATCGCTTCAGGTTTCTATAATTCAAGCCCCACGTTCTGAACCACCTCGGGCAACCGAATTACAATAATTATCAAAATCTGGTTTCCAAATGTAGCTCCAATTACCTGCTGACAAGAGAGAAAATTGTATGCATCGTATTAATGTAAATTTTTCAAGTAATCTTGTTTGATCCATTGAAATTTATTGACGTATCTGTTCCGTGAATCAGTCAGTTCAGAAGCAATTTATTCGAATATTAGTAGTGAGCACTGCCTTCTCTGGATGCTTATATCTAACCTATAAGTATCAGTAAATAATTTTGCTGTTAGAATTCGTAAGAATAAACAGGATACCAGGCCCGCCGCTATCTGTTTGACTGCCCGCGTGCAATAACGATTATGTAGCCCTACGACTACTTTATGTTGAATTTTGTTAAAAAACGCTATTTAATGTTTTTTTTTGTGTATTATGTGACAGATCGCCCGATTTGCCGTCCCCT
>DWJN01007330.1:0-10059 GCA_018248895.1 Carystus phorcus | reverse complement strand
GGCCGGGCCGGGCGCCCCGGGCGGCCCGCTGCGGCCCTCCGCGCCCGGCGCGCCCTCCGTGCCTCCCGGGCCGGGCGGGCCCGGCGGGCCGGGCTCCCCGGGCTCTCCCTGTGTACACCAGTGACGTTACTGTACTAGTTGCGATCAAATAGAACATGCAACACGTCGTTGACGCTACAACACAACTGTCCGTCGAGTCCAGTAACTCTGAAGGCATCGCTGAAGCGTCGGCGGCAAACAAACATATTTATTTATTCATTTGGTAATCCAACAGCGTTTACATTAAATGATTTCTAAAACATAGTATACATATTCTAAGGCAGAAAACGGATTACACAAAAAATGTAAAAATTATAATGAACATTTGCTTTTTAATACTTACGTGCAATTGTTGGTGCGTGTGTGCTTTGCATTGTTACAAAATGTAATTAAACATCCTTAATTAGATAAGTGTAAGCGTTCTCAATTCCTCTGTATTTTTTATGTGTGTTTGCAGTTTTTGAGTTATCAGTAATATTCTGCATATCATTTACTTTGATTACGTTGATTAGGTTCTTATTTTATTATTTATCGATGTAAAATGAACAAAATAAAGTGTATAACATGGTATGTAAGCTCCTGGACTGGTCCAATTCTAATTTAAGGTCTGATCATTACTTGCGGAGACAGACAACGGAACTCTTCATAAAATTACAGCAGATGTCTCACGATTGCGGCCATCGCTTGTGTATGCATTGTTTGTGATATTTTATAATATAACATGACGCTTGCACAACGGAAGGAACCACTAAAAAGGAAGAAGTAAAAATCTTCGACAAAAAAGGAAGACCGCTTAAAAAAGGGATAAAATAAAATACTGAATTAAAGAAACTAAAACCGACTTCTTAATTCATTTTGAAGTCAGTTTTTCTACTTTGTCCAACTAATTTTATGAGAAGAAAGTACTGGCTCTCAGCCGGAATACGAGGAATTATAACACGAAGCTCCCCCTGTGGCAGTCCGTGGCGGTGTCGGCCGACACGGGAGTGGGTCAGTGTGTGAAACGAGTGGACCGCGGTATAACGTTATGTTATACACGAAGGCCAGCCATTTAATTATACGTAGTGTGCAAATTGTTACACCATTACCTATGCATGCAGTCCTATAGTAGGTACGAGTACGAGCAACTAATTTACCTAACCTTCTTCTAAACCTTCACTAAAAAGGTGATAACGGTGCCCATTCTTAACATTGTATTTATCGATACAGAAGACCAAACATTATTTTTTTGGAATCATTGCTTGCCTGTACTTATAACTTATACTTACTTATGCCATGTAATTTAAGAGATTTATCATTCTGGGAAACTTGTGTGGTCCTAGCTCAGGGGATAATAGAACAAGTTGGTATGTAGGTAGGTCTGTTGTTATCTATTACTTCTGTCAATCAAAAGTTCATGTTTTGTCAGCTTTAGTGCAACGATTATCATAAATTAATGTTATCGAAATACAGTGCAGATATAATCCACTAAATGAAACCCCCGAAATTAGATTGTCCCAGGCGAAATGATAGTGGTCAGTAATAAAACTAAAGTAAAGGTAGGAGCAATATTAATGTAGCGTGGGAACGTTAAGGAATAAAAGCAAGGTAGAAAAAATTGTGTTAGCTTGTGCTATAACTTGTTGCCGTATTTTTAGTAATCCACGATAGATTTTGTTTCGACGTTCAAAAATCTAAAACGAAAATCAGGTGGGTTAAAAAGTTTTTTATATACCTACGGACTTTGATATGATTGTTCGTGTAGGTTTTAGTATGTAGGGTGTAGGGTGTAGGGTGTAGGGCGTAGGGTGTAGGCAGCGAGGACTCACCTTGAGCTGGATGACGGAGTGCGCCGAGATGTTGTGTCCGGCCGCCTGCAGGCCCTGCCACACACCGTCAGTACATGCCACACGCACACAATTATACGTCGCAACACAAACAAACATTCAACTATTGCGGAATCGAAGGAAACGATAACCGATGGAAGGACTCGTTCCCTGATCACTTCGCGCGTCACGACTCGCGACATCAAACAGTGGCAGCATTCGCACGCAACCGTTTCAGGTAATCGGGAAACATAACTATTGGACTTTCAACGCTGTAATGCGCTGAAAATTTCATATCGTTTTCGTTTCCTACGTTTGCGCTTAAAAGTCTCGTACGTAAAATTTTGAACCCAAATAAGCCCTACATAGTCAAAGTAACTTTAGCTAAGCTACACTAAACATAAAAAGCGCAAATTAAATTGTCGTTCATAAGCTTTAAGAAAAAGGTGACGCTCAATTAGTGCGTGTACCGCGATGCCGCGAAAATTAAATAACGTCTAAGGAGCGGGTGCGGTCATTCGTCTACAGCGCCACTATGCAGCGGCATACCTTTACGGCAATGATCTCCGCGGTCGTGTACGGACTCATCCTAATGTTGTCCACTGATCGTTTCACACCCTGCAATCGCACCACATTTGTTTGTTACACAACGGACACGACGAACACAACATGATGTCCAACAATGGACGTTACGATACTTGTCAAAGATTGCATCTACGTTCTACACACTGACACATCGAAGTGCGTCCAATGATCCTAGAGGATTTAAAATGTATCAAAAGTAATCAAATACAACTTAAATTATATTAATTTAATTAGATTAATTATTGTATAAATAATACAGGGATGTTAATTACCTTGACGGCGGCGAACACGTCGAAGCCGGGACTGCCGTGCTCGCCCTTCTGCCCCTTGTCCCCGGGCCGGCCCTGCAACGTTACCAGCGGATGTCTCACTTTCTTAATCTTCTAATATTAGCTTATTTTATCCTTCATTTCAATACAACCTCGTCTGTTGAAATACGCTCTGACAACTGCTTATGTGGACCGAAGGGGAAGGCATGTCTGTTCTGTTCATATATGAACATGGGACGGCCACTACGATGTTAAAGAACAAGAAAAGAACCACCGATTACCGACAATACATTAACGAGGTATCGTGATTACATGAACTAATGGGATTCTGTATATTATATTATACAGATGTATATACGTTTTATCGGATTCTCTGCATCGCTGGTAGCATAAATATATCCACGACCCGGGAACAAATATTTATGCCTCATAAAACTGCCTAGTCGGGAATCGAACCCGAAGTATCGCGCTCTGCAGCCAGCTCGTAAATCAAGTTTTGCTATTTCATGTTTACTACAAATCATGTCTAAATATTGTGACTAAAATGCAATCACTTACCGGATCGCCTTTAGGGCCGTCCAGCCCGATCGGACCCTGGAAACGAAATGAAAAATTCATATTTATTATCATTCAGTAGTATTTAAATCTTCCAGTCCAGCCCAGTCCATAATTTGTTATAGTACTACTACATCACACCAGTTTGTTAAGTATATCACTCACTGATTAGTACAAGAGGAGTGTTCTTCGAAGAGCGTTAAGTAGGTGAGGGAGTAGTGACATCATGCAGGAAAATACACCGAGTTAGTGAGTCCACAAATATCGTCATGTAGTGGTCGCATATCAGATTCCTTCTAATTTAGTTTGGTTTTGTGTATATTTGGTATTTCTGTCTTGTCAAAGATAATTTAATGTTTTAAAATAACGAGGCATCTGAAAACTTTCTACGGCATTAATAACGGGTAAAGTTAGACTGATACGCCAGGACTGGACCTGCGACGTGGGAAACTCGCATCCGTGGCGATTTGTGTTTTTTTTCGGTTGTTTAGTAGTTAATTTTAACACAAACATGTGTCCATAAATGAAACCTGGGTGCAAGTGGCATGCTTTTACTAAATACACCTCACACCGTGCCAATCCAGTCATTAGCATGTAAGTAGCTATACCAATTGAAGTTACCGAAATTAAGGGTGTTCTCTACACGTAAGCTATTACTGAATAGATTGCTTTAAGGAGTGGAATAATCCCCTCGGGTAAGGGCTCAGGGGCGGGGGCATTAATCTAAAAACGGGAGATTAATATCCAGGGCCTCGCAACTGCCTCCTCAGTACAAAAGCGCAGGGCCAATAGTTTATGTCGGCGTCACGCTCCCGGTCACCACCGGGACGTCTCTCTAGATATTTCAATAAAATATTTTGTTAATGCGGATGTTACAGACCAAAACTTTATGATCAATATGCTCGGTCTAAGGTTTTAATTCGAAATAGAGGTGCGCAGTTGCGAAACCGAGAATGCGAGGCGAGGGCGGGAGGCGGCAGCGAGGTGTGGTGGCTGAGGGCTTACCATGAAGCCGCGCTCGCCCTTCTCTCCCTTGCTGCCCTGAAAAGTGACCACACTGAGCGATTCGGCACCGGACTCCCCTGTGGGCCGTCCGACCGATTGAACCAAAGGCGTTGATCACGTAATTATATGTTTAAATTATGGTTTTGGACGACTGATGTTCTTAATGTTATAGCCAATATGATTCAGATGCTGATCTCAGATTTTATTTAATTGTACATTTACATAATAAACATTGAAGTCACCACATGTATGCAAGTAGATAATAAAATAGTGGACAGTGAAAATATTGCACAAGTGACAGGTAACGTATGTACACGTGAGGAAAGAATAGAACAGAATGATAAAATAATAGATAAAACAAAAAATATATGTACCGGGAATCCATTCTTCCCCGGCGCGCCCATTAGGCCCTGCGAATGAAATTTAACAAAATCAAACAAAGCGATGAGCAAAGCGAGCGGCAAGTGGCAACCCACGCCGTTCACACGGTCTTTGTAAGTGTGCTACTGGGTATGATGTACTTGTGTACGGCTATAAATATAGATAATGAAATACAGTTACCCAAAGTGTCAGTGGCGCTGGTGCCAGCACACCTCGGACATGCCATAACAAACCTCAATTTCGTTAGACGCCACTGCTGGAGCCGAAAAGTGCAAGTGTATGAGCGTGTGCTCGATTCCTTTCTATACGAATTTAATGTACATTAATACCCCGACTAACGCTACCTCGACTTACGCGAAGTCGGATATACGCGGTTTTTCTTTTTGAAAAAAGTGTTCAATATTGCCAAACAATTAAATTTAATGACGACGTTCACGAATTGCTGACAACGAAAGATGATTATGGATATGAAGAAGAAGGCATGCTACGAGTCACGTTTACACAAACTTTATTTATTTTTATATGCAAAGTTGGATCTCGACTTACGCGGCTATCTCTTGGTCCCATCTATCGCGTAAGTCCGGGGTATTACTGTATCAATATCGAATCTATATATTATTTTAGATGTGGATGAAATGATGAGGTGGCATTTATTTCAGATACAATTAAGCCAAGCCATGAAATGCAAATTATTGTAAAAATGAAGCGTAATGTTTTAAATGTATGTGTGGTGTGTATGTAGGCAGTAGGTGTGTGTGTGTGTGTGTTGCGACACTGACCGGCGGGCCCGACTCGCCGGGGTCACCCTTCTTGCCCTTCTTCCCTCGCTTGCCGGGCGGGCCCGGAGGTCCTGGAAAAATAATAATTCTACTATGTACATAATATACAAGCATCATTTATTTTAGAAATAGAATAGGAAATATTTTAGTTTATGTAGCCTATGATACTAGTTTAAGCTGGCCTAGCCATCTTTAATATAGTATAGCGACTGGAGAACAGGTCACGCTCTGTACTATAGCAACTGAAACAAATTATAAGTCACCCGAAACCGTTTGTTATAAACCGTAAATTATTTGTTTAATATCTCACACAGAATTAGTTCCATAAGATTCTAAAAGATGGCGGGGTAATTAATCGGCTAAATTGAGTATGTAAACCTTAGTCACAGCAACGCGTGGCCGAGTCTGTTAGGATATATTGTTGCAGAACAACGTTTGTTGGGTCAACTAGTATACTATAAAACTTGATGTAACCAACGGAATGGCTCTCCAGAAGTTTTTGAAATCGATAACAAATGTATTGCTGTTCCGGACGACTCAGGTTGGTTTTGACAAGATTTGAGAATTTTGTAGTAATATTGCATAAATTATTTCTTTTATTCTTTTTCAACAATAAAATTCGCCCATTAAAGTATGGTACGACCGAATAATCCGCTGTAGACAGGAGGTTTTGCTAAACAAATCGCTCAATGGTTAAATTAAAGGTTACGTGAGGAATCCATTACGCTGCAGGTCACCGGACGAGGCCTAGTCATTCTCATCGTAATCTAATGAAGCGATGGCGGCGAGGGCACGAGGGCACGGGAGAGGAAGGGGGGTTACTGGTGTCAGTTGTCGGCGAGGAGCGAGGGGCGCGGGGGTTGTCTGAAATGAAGGTTTAATTAAGACACTTATGACGTTATCCGGCGCATAGCATTAAACGTGATCGGAGAGAAAGGGCAAAGGGTGGCGGCACCGCCGGTAACTCGATTGACGTTCAGCACGTTCTCTCGGCTTTAGAGTGATGTAATCCTCATTGCAGCGGACCTGGCTCACCTGGCCGACCAGTGGTCAGGACCTCATTAAACTAGTTTTTCTTTAAGTACTTGAAGTTCTAAGTATATGTATCACGTAAGTTGTGTTATTTTTCCACAGCATGTACCATTGATGGTAACATGTACATTGACGCGGGTCACAACAATATAATGTTTTTATTTTCAACAAACATTGGTTCCCAGGTCCCCAGCTGATCACATCAAAAATGTTGGTTAACTTCGGCGAGTATTATGTATACTCGTGGCGTTCTTGTACCTCCAGGCGTTTCTGTCTGCTGAAGGCAGAACAAATATATTGACGAAATCCCTCCTGTTTCCTCGGACGGTTTTAAATGAATGACTTGTAAATAAATGTGTGTTGGTTCGGGCGGGCTATCTGTGCTATGTGCCGAGATGACGGCTCCGTGTCCGGACTGTTCCGCGTCAGAGCTCCACCACCGCGACACCGCGACACCGCGACATCGGTGCGGCGCCCGCGGGGTGTCCTATAACGACGTCCCGTCGATATTTAATAAAATAAATGTCAGAATATTACTATGTCCTTAAACGTTCTGTAAAGTTTATAATACAACGAGGAGAATATTGTATTTATGCATTATGGAAGGAAATATTGTAACAAGTTTTTTTAATTTCACTGCATTATTTATTTATACCAATATATTACATGGTAAATTGTATTAAAAACAAGGTAATTCCATTCATTGTACCTAATATATCTAATAAGTAGAGAAGTTAGATATTGTAACACTATAAAATAATAAAAGTGATGAATAACTCAAAGTTTCATCAAAATCTTTACAAAGATGCGAAGACAAAAATTACTACCGAGTCATTACCCGAGTCGCCCCCGGGCGGCCGTCGGCGGATATTTTGCCTCGATTTAGATTCGTTTATTGAGGACATTAATTATTTCCCCGCGGCCCCCAGCATGTGCCACCTCGATGACAACCATTATCGGACTTGGGGGGTGTAATTAAAAGACATTTGAGAGAAGGTGACAGCAAACACGACAACGATTGCTAAACCGAATCATTGTTGATCAGTTATTAAACCGTGGTAACGTGTCGTTACCAACGGCATCGGTCTGTGGCGAGGTGTCCGACGGCGCAGCGGCGGGTGCGCCGCAAGTCAACCCCGCACCATACAGTCGGTAGCCGCAAGCCGCCCTTCGCTAAATTTTGATAATGGAGTTGATCCGCGAAGCGCGGAAAATATGCTCCCCGCGGGCCCCGGCCCGGGTACAAGAACTGCGCGCAAATTGAGTTAGCCCCGCTTAAGCGATGTTTCGCTCCCAACTTCAAAAGTAATCTCGTTTTTTCCGGGGGTCGTCAAGTGCGTAATGAAAATATTGTGTTCGGTCGGATGCGTAGAGAGTGTTATCGGTGAAACGCGTCGCTTTATAAATATGGCGTTTTCGTGTAATTTAATTCAAGCATTGACAAACCGAAGCATTCTAAGCACATTTGGACTATAGTAGGTCCTACGCTTGTTTATATTTTACAATGCGTGGCGATTTACAATAATTAATCAGTGAAATTGTGTGGTCCGAGGAGCAATTTTCATAAACAAGATATATATATAAGGATACGAACGAAAATACTGGTTTTTGCCGACGAGATTGTTGCCTAACGACATTACGTACAACACCTCCCTATCTCCGGACCTAGTCAGCCGGCTTATTAGGTACACTTTATTAAGACCTCGATGCGAATTTACGTTTCGAGGACTGCAGGAATACCCAATGAAGGGCTCAGGTTTAACCTTAGGTACTGAGCAAAAAAATTAGGCGCATTGTCAAAGGTCATGTTCAGAATGTACGGATCCAGTCTACGAATAGACATCTCGTGGTCTCTTGCGAGCTCAGGAGTTCGCCTCGAGGTTAATGTCTACGATACCTGCCTGCGGATACAACTGTTCTCTTTGTATATTTGATAAGTCAGGACTACGAGTATATCTCAGTAAGTGACGAACACCATGACGCGAGGTGTGTTACAGGACTTGACATTATAAATTGTATCATGTCAAGTTAAACTTAATAAATTGATCTGCAACCACTATTCCTAGAAATTTAATTACAAATGAAGTATTTTTAACAATTAGGCGGCTCCTCGAGACGTAACTAGTGCACGATACATCGCGGAAATGTAACGACGAGATAATGACCGAGGCCGTGGCTACGAGCTCCGAATACAAGCTCTCGTAATATGACCGTATCTCGTCTCGTGTAGTGTCTAATGACCGTACCTGCAGGCCGCGGGCCCCGGCAGGGACGGACATTTATGTCACGGATAAATGTTAATTTTCAGTTTGTAGGTGTTAGTGATGTGTATTTATGTTGTCCACGCTGCCCGCGACACACGGGATGCTAGGACAAGTGTAAAGTGTCTACCTACTAGTACAAATATAGGAGGTACAGGTACATACTTGTTGTAAGTCAAGTATTATTTTTATAAGTTAAATGTTATTGATATTACACTGACATTCCGCCTAATTTGTAGACGGTAAATGTGCAAATATTGATAAAGATCTACAATACATTACATTGTGTACACGCATATTTAAGGTAACAATTGAGTTACGGGTAAACTTCTCGCAACTTTGACGTGGGAGTCTTCCAGAGAAGAGGCAGGAGTATTTTACTGTGTTAGTACGTTATCAACTTTTTCGATCGTCACTTAGAATCATGTGGGTTACACTAGTATACATATAGTTCCTCTATGATGTGGGGTTGATGACAAGTATTAACTAATTTAACATTAAACAGACTATTAGTAGTTTGATCGTCACCTGAATGCTGACGTGGGGGGGGGGGCGCGCTCCTCGGCACAACACTCCGACGTTGAATGTCCGTGATTAAATATTTATAAATAAATAAAAATGATTATAAATTATAAGTAATTATCCGGTGTGAACGACCAGCCTGTGAACGACCAGGCTCACAACACAATGTTTCTTACCGAAGTCGGATAATGACAGTGTACAACATTAGACAGCACGTCGTCGCGCGGCCGCTAACACGCGCCTGTCATTACTGCACCGGGACTTCCCCGGCGAGTGCACATATGCACGGTTGTATTGTTTTCACTGGCCGTCGCTGGGAAGTAATGGTCGCTAAGTGTTCAGTAATTACAGGCCGCGGACGATGCCTTACAAACAGTCGTGAAATGTTTTGGATCATTATTTAAACATCGGCAATTTTTGTAATTGCTACATATGACGAAGGTTTCTACAAGTATTCAGGGTACATCGAGGCGACACGTATCACGAAATGTGTTCATTTTTAGAATATTACATTCACGTAGAATATCCGATGGACATGTTTGGAGAAGGACAAGGGCAGGATATACACTTGTGTCTGTTATATGGTCATGATTAATAACCTCGCTTGTTTGTGTACGTACATATTGTTACATACTCTTTGATTAGTATCCCGCTCTCTGTTCGCTTCGGTAAATTAAGGCGTTTTGGAGACTTATGATTCCTTATTGGTTTTTCGTATTCTTTATACTAATATTATAAGTTTTTATCCCACACTCAAAGAAATGGTCTCAAAAATTGTTTTATGTCAAGAATAATTTTATTCTCAGGAATATTGTTTACTAACAAG
>DWJN01007329.1:0-10060 GCA_018248895.1 Carystus phorcus | reverse complement strand
GTGTTATTAACGTAACATTTTATTTTATTTATCTACGTATTTAGTAATAATTATTAATATTAAAAAATATTCAAAATATTCGTTTATTATTAATAAGAAGAATGCCACACTTTATCTTTCTCAATTGAGATATGCTTTGATTAGACAGCCTTAAGGAGACGGCTGAGCTTAAAAAGTCTTGTGTTATTAACGTAACATTTTATTTTATTTATCTACGTATTTAGTAATAATTATTAATATTAAAAAATATTCAAAATGTTCGTTTATTATTAATAAGAAGAATGCCACACTTTATCTTTCTCAATTGAGATATAAGTCACCTACTAAGTGACTGAAACAAAGTCGTTTAAATTCTCGGTGTATAAAAATAAGGAGAACGAAAATAAATTGCACCATTACCATAAACGCGTTCGCGTCGGTCGGTGCTGGCAACTGGAGCGAGATACATTCTTATCAGAAGTGCATTAAGCGGCAATCGGTAATGGAGGCGCATTCAGTGCACCGGCGGCCGACGGACTTAACTTCATTAGGTCCCATTGCGAACCATGTTTCTTCAGACTTCGATATGTTGACTTCGATAAGTTAAGGTCTCAATTTTTAATAATTCATTAGCATCATCATATGTTGAAGATATATCATGATTTTTGTTGCATTAATGTAACAGTACATTATTCTACCAGGGCTACTCATCGTAGAGCTTTGTTGAAGCGATGTCGTAGTTGATTTTCGAAATGTTGACTTCTGTAAAAACCTACTTCAAATAAATTATTTGACTTGATTTGATTTATATTTATCGCTTTGTACAATATTTATTACAAAAAATATTTGTCTGATGTATGTATGTATAAATTGTTAGCCCATAACTTAGTTGAGATCCTACTTGCGAAGCGGTTTTCCTCAAGTTTGATTTCCGACTGGGGCAAACATTCAAACATTTATGTGACAATTAAATGTTTGTTCTTGATACTGGTATATTATTTGTGTTGCTGGAATCGAAGTTCACATTTAGAATTGAAACCAGCAGCAAATATTGACAATTGGATAAAGTTTGTCTTATTTCTTCAATGGTTTAAATTGTAGTAATACGTGTATGGAAAAAGTTGTATTATCAGAAACTTATTTCAAATAACTATTTTATTGATAACCAATGAATTATGTACACGGTCCCAATAATATGTATCGTTGGTACGTAACCAGCCCAAATAATCTTAACATTACATAAATCTATGCAGATTTCAGAACGTTTCGAAAACAGTTCCATATTTCATTGCACCTGAAGACTGATTTGCAATCCTTTGCTTTTATCAGAAAACATTCAAACCAGTTTATTCACTACAAAGAAACAAAACAGCACGAACTTAATAAATTTTACAATAAACACCAGCTTATACCTGCCTAAATACAGCGTTAGGGGATAATCATTTTTACTATCCAGATACTAAGGATCAAAATGGTACAAAATTGTACAGAAACAGTCAGCTAAGCTGCCTTCACTATCGTAATCGCCTTTGTACCGGCGGAGGAACTTGCAATTCAATTTACGGATTACATGCTGTCTCGAAATGTACAACTTAGGTGCTCGTGTTCAATGAAAATGAAATGTTGCATTATTATAAAATCCACCTTTAGCCGAAATATTTCTCATCAGAACAGAAATGTCTATCATTCTCCGATGATTATAAACCATAAGGCAGTGTCTAAATATACTGCTCAAGTCTGGCCTCAACCACTTAAGGTTTGCTAGATCTACAAGGCTTAAACATTTTTAGATGTGAAAATTGAGACGAAATTTTATCAGTCAAATGAATAAAATTTTGCGTTCTGAAAATGTCAAGTTGTCTCAGATATTTATAACACTATTTTCATTATACAAGGCTATAATATATCAAGAATTGCAATTTACATAACTACATACTTATGTTTTCAATAAACATATCGAAGAAAATACAATGTACTTACAAGATACATTTTAAATAAGACTGGAGGAACTTGAAAACGTATAAAAATACTTCATAATTATTAAATAATATTTTCAAATAAAATATATATTATCTGTATTATATAATTTTATGATACAGCGCCCGTATATTTATAAGTAGATGACGGATTAACTTGAAATGTGTTGGCAAAATAAAAATTTAATAGACGAGTTTTTTTACTCGCGCATAATTTTTATACCGATGTTTTCACGGGAATACGAAATTTCAAGGGTTCCGGATTTATTTATAATTACTCCATTAAAAGGTGCTACCGTGATGCAGGTTGGCTTGTTCCATAAAAAAGATAGAAAGATCCTAATTGTAGCGTAAACTCTCTACTTTTTTATTTTAACCCGACCAAATTACTACGAGTAAACACAACATGTCACACATATCTATCTACGAGCACACATTAATGTTACCAAAAAATTTGGAGTTACAATTTATCCCGCCAGCGCTGCACAGCCTCCTGTAAAACGCGCTTAAACCTCGAATCTCGTAATTATTTTTATTGCTCCACAATGGCGACAAAGAGGAGAAAATACAATTAAATTTCACTTTGTTCTTATTGGAGATTCTGCTCAGATTAAAAGCAGAATTGCGGAGAACAGACGGTTAAGAGTATTAAGATGGAACGGAACGAGACGAGACAGCTGGTAAAAATACAAAAATGTCTGACTGCAGATATTGATAGAGGGTCACCGGAACCTGGGTTTACAATTACTACTATTTATGTCCAAAAGAATCTAGATATTGATTATAGTTGTTCCGACAGCTCTTGCAGAGAATAACTACCTTGAACGTTGTTTCCTCATGACTGAGTTTTTCTATCCGTCTCTTAAATATCTATAGATATGATTAAATTATTGTTAATTTAAGATTAACGACGTTGCCAAGTGATCGTCGCAATATCCTAAAACACGTTCTCGTGTATTCAATATGTATTTGGTTTTTGATAATTATTTTTATATACCATTGCTGTGCCGGCTAAATATATTTTTCAATTAATACTTCTTTAGGCAAGGTTAAGAATGAATGTTTTATACACGGTGTTTTGTTCAGATCTTATATGTATGTTGACTATGAGGACTGGGGTTTTAATTTTAATATATATAAATTATGTGTCACGGTGTTTGGACGATGGACCGCGATGGACTCGTAAACTACTTAATCGATTTTAATAAAAATTTTACACACCGTGTCCAGTTTGATTCAACTTGAAAGATAGGATAGCTTACATCTCAATTTATAATCGCAATATTATTGTATTGCAAATTATTTGTTTAATATCTTACAAAGAATTAGTATGGTTATTAATGGCAAAATTGAGTATGTAAACCTTAGTCCCAACAACTCATGGACGATTCTGCTATTACATTCGAGCATATTATATGATCTGTGTCGTTTAGTGTAGCAACTCAGTAGGTAGATCTGCAGCACCTATTCATATTATATTCTCATTTAATAACATTGATATTTTAACCCGGTTTCAAAAACCGCAACACCACAGTTCGTGAGCGCTCCCGGCCGCCTACATGGAATTTAACAAACCTTACTTACATTACGTTGAGAATCCATATTAAATAAAAGTAGGATAAATGTAAAAATTTATCTGCCGTTGGTGGCCGAATTATGGCTTTATAATATTAGTATAGATGTAAATAGTAACACCGGTTCGTATAACAATATTTAATTGTGGTCAGTATATTAAAGTAAATAAATAATAATTTCGTTGCAACAACGTTGAAAGCGACAATAATATAATATTATGTTTACATCATGCATTCGGAACGAGCGATGTGAGCACGTTAAATTGAACCTCGCAGATATTGATTCTCATACTTATTTTATGCAATATCCTGTCAAGTTATATTCTTTAAAGTACACTTTATCATAATATTTTTTTGAATATACATTTTTAAAGTTACACTTTTTGAGCCATTATAAAAATCAGATAACAGTGAGTTTTTTTAGAATGAAACAGAACAAGCTTTGTAAGGCACCTTTCCGAAACGGTCATAATTATATTATTTATATTTTTATGAAATGGATGATTAGAATTTAAATTAATAATAATATTGATATTATCATCTTACGCAAAGTCCTATAGTGTGAGTGAATCCTCAATTTTAATCCCGACAGTACTCATGGGTATTGGCTTTTTACCTTCCTGGCTACATGCTTTTACCATTCCTTCATAGTTTGTTAGTTCCTAAGAAGAGACGAATAATTTAACTTTGACATTGAGAAAAAGATACAATTGTTGTTATCGCTTATTAACTAACTAACCTGTTAATTCGATGTCTTTAAATTAAACCATTGATTTCTACAGAGAGAAGTATGTGTACATACATATATATTTAATGCACAAAGTCCATCGCGGTTCTCAAATGCAGTTTTACGAGTGACGTGGAAAGTGATAAATGGGTATGGCCGGCCGCCGCTCTCTATGCGCCAGATATCTCAAAACCAGGCCCATGTTTCTGTCACGCGAAGAGTGATTTACATTTCATTCGGTTGGTGCATTTCAAAACATATATTATCATTATTGTTTACCATACTGGTAGGATGCACGGACTCTCAACTGTGTCTCATTTTATCTGTTCTTCCTTTTAGTCCTTATTTCTTGTCTCTTTCTGTAATATCAAGTGAATATTTTTATAAGCTTCTCATATTTTCTGTATTTGTATCGATACATTTATTTTGTTATTTTGTTTAGCGTTGGATAACTATGAAAGTGAACTTCATTTTTGTACTTGTACAAGTATCGCAGTATACCTACCCATTTTGATATTATTATCAAACTATTATTAGTAAAGAATTTTTTTTTGGTATCTTTCAAAGGTGTACTTAAGAGGTAATTATTTTCTTGCGATCATGTTGCATACAGCTTTAAAACTACATCTCATTGCTCAACACTAAATTGAATATTATATACAATCCTAAATTCTTTTCCTTAGAAATATTTAAAGAACATTTGGTTCCATACACAAGAATTTGGCTCCATATAAAGGGCACTATAGTGTAAAATATATGTATGTATGTATTAATAACAAGGCAGCATAGAAATAGCAGTTTCTAATCAACTCAGATGAAATTTTTAAATAATATTTATTTGATTAAATTATATGTAGAACAGTTTCTGTCCCCGTTTCTTCTCCCTGTTTTAGTCTTTGTTTTAAAACGATTAAACGTTGAATGATTTGAGTTTGGAACAACTTATATTTTATTTCACTATGTATTTTATCTTAAAAATGATATTAAAAGTAGTTGAGTAAGAAAGTAAACATCGAGTTCAAATTATACAATAGCCCTCTACGCACAAATATTTGTCGCGCGTGATTGAATTCACTTTTCCACCGCCGGAACGACCCTCCGACCTCAGCGCTAAGAGCCGTAAGCCCCGTCCGCAATTCCGATATCAATCCCGTGATTGTATTTGCGCATTTCTCAAAGGTTCACGCTAACTTCGCTGTGACTTTCCTCGAAAAGGACCACATAATTTCGAACTTCGCTCACTGTCATAGCATTATGTCATATGACATTTTACTTTGGGGTAAACAGCGGACATCGACACAATTTTTGTGTTACAGAAAAGAGCTATCAGAGCAATTTATAAGTTAAATCCCGAGAATCACTGCGTGAGAGGTTCAAACATGTAATTGTATTAACAGTAGCTTCACAATATTATATACTAATATAATGTATATTCGAAAAATATAAGTTTATATAAACAATAAAATATTATGTAAACAGTAGGCAAACCAGAAATACGCATCATCTGGTTATTCCGTCATACCGCCTTCGCCCCTACGAATTCAGCGATCTTTTATGGGGCTCGGTATACGCTTTTATAATAAAATACCAAAGTACCGACTTGATCTACCCTTAGAAAATTTTTAAAAACATGTCAAAACACGACTTACAAATAAAGGGTACTATAATGTAGATGAACATATTAATGACAAGGACGCATGGAAATAAACACACAACCAGTTCTACTTAGGTTAGTAATTGTAATGATGTTTAAAGTTTTTATAACTGTTATTAGAGTAAGTATTTTTTAAAAGATGTGCTGAGGAGTATCTGTCGCTGTTTTTTCTCCTCTTTACTTTATAAGGCACCGAAACTGTGATAGATTCAAAATATTTGACGTTCATAAGTGTATTTATAAAAACCTATATGAAATAAATCATTTGAGTTTTGAACATGGAGGTTTCTATTAAGCCTGTCACCTAATAGCCACCTATTAAATGAATAATATTATTTATTTAAAATAATTAGTACGGCTATAGACCAATTACACTAATTACTTAACTATAAAATTAATTAAGATTTAATATTAGATCATCACATGTCATAACATAAAATAATAGAATAATATAGGTCCGTTAAAATTTCCATATCAATAAATAATACAATATCAATATACTATACACTTATTAAATTTGAACTAATTGAAATCGTATAAAGAAGTTTAAAATCAATTATGTTCAAGGTTTTTTTACATATTTTTTCAAACATTAATTTATTTTAATAACAGCGAACACTGAACAGGCTTCTCGAAGCGAAGTGAGGTTGAGGTACAATTTCTGTAAAAACTAGTATTTCAGTTTTCCCACACAACCGTGCACTCTCATTCCCTGTAACTGCAGCGTCGGTCAGGACATGGAAGTGAGTTAGGGGCAGATTGCAAACATTTCTCATGTTTGATTAAATTCAGTTCTCGCGAGGGGCCGCGGACATGATGCCTATTCCGATTTTTGATTCTGTGATTATTATAGTTAAATCCCATTTAGAAATAGTGGCGCGTTTAAAACAATTAGGTTTGAAGGGTATAATTATCTACTGTTTTTATTAAAGTAATGCATAAAATATTGGTAATAAAGATACGTTGAAATTGTATTTAGTAGATACAGTTTACATACAGCTTTTTTAAACTTTACCGGTGTTCTGTAACCTCGTAGTTTTGGAAGCCACCATTCATTAATTGTATTGAGACCGTTTTATATACAAACCTCAATATCATGAAGTCATACCAGGATATCAAAATAGGTTAGGAGTTAACAATACTACTACTACCATTATCTTTTCGCTAAATCCGCCTAACTAGCTACCTTGTAGTTTGTTGGCGTGTTTGTCAGATATTTAAGTACATAAAAAATATATACGATACGGTAGGTATGTTTATAACTATAATGTACGATAATGCCTACATTCCAAATTCCAACGGGCATGAGGTTGAAGCTGGCGCGCTGCCACCAGGTGGGCCAGCGAGCGCCATTGGCAACCATACAACACGTAGGCGGCTCCCATATGTGCTATGATACTAAAGCCAGGTACAAATCCAATAAATTATAAGGAAATCAGCTAATTCGTGTTTATTACTGTTTCACATATTTATTATTTGCACCAATAGTTTCTACACAAAACAGAAACCTAGATATTCGCTACTAATATTTATGTATTATTGTTTTTTTTAATAACAGGTATTCCAGCTCTAATAGAAACTAAACTCTGAATAAGGGCAAGCTTAAAGTGTACTGGATCATATTTAGCTCTTATATAAAAGGGCAATCATTGAAACAGTCATTATATAAATACATATGTATGTGCAGACTACATCTATTTGCAATGCAATGCTGATACTCCACTCATCGAAATATGAGGCCCGTTTACAATGCGCAGTTACTGGAACTAGTGGCGCTTTGCTTAAATGTGTTTTTTTTTAATTTTCTGAGTCTAAAAAATGTTTGCTGGAAGACGTTAGAATTATAAATCCTTACAAAAATGCATGGCTATCATCGCGAGGACCTTTAAGAATAATTATCTAATAATAGCTTATGTCTGGAATTTTATCCGAGGATATATTGGCCTTCTACGAAGGAAGAATTTTGCAGTAATTTGTATGGAAATCGGGTGAAACTTATTTATATACTCTAACACAATTTTACTCTCCATTTTAGCCTTTTAGATAAGAGATACTTCTATATATGTCGTCTTCAGCTATGTATTATCTATCAAACAGGTATATAGGTGCCATTCAAATTTTATTAAGTATATTTATGAATGAGTATGATCCATCAATCTGCAGTAGAGCGTCGTATGTATGTTGTAGACCTTGTTAGTGAGTGATGAGACCTATGTTTATTAGGATGAAGCTATGTGGGATAATTCGCACAGTTATACTTATGTTTTTCATTAGTTTTTCTTCTAGCTAATAAATCATCTTAGCATCAATTTCTTTAACTGACATCACGTGCTTTAAGGATGTGTCATAGAAAAGATAATAACATGGATCAAAATTGGTACAGATTAAAAATCGGTTACAGGTGTAATATATCCATACTTGTACGAGTTGCTGATCTAGAGGCAACGTGCCTTACTTAGGAACATGGCGGACGTTCGACGGCCAAATATTTGGCGCGCTTTGATTGCAAGCAAGTGGAGCAATTAATGTGAAGTGAAAGTACTAGAGATGCCAAAGTAAGCGCTACTGGCTGATTGCGAGACATGCAGTTCGGCCATCACTTACATATACAATGTACGTACAGTATAGCGACAAGTATAATGGAAATTTTTAATCTCTGATGAAAAGCTTCGTTTGTAGCTCGGCAGTCGATCGATTCAAATCCCGATGGGATTTTTGTTCGAAATTTGATTGCATGAGGGTTTCGGCAACGGTTGATACATGATATATCCTGATGCTAGAGCGATAACAACAAAACAAGTTTTTATATATATATCAAAATAAGATTAATATTGTGTAAATAATATTATATCAATATTACTCTATGCTACATCAAAGGATGTAAATAGTCGAACAGCACACACACAACATATTAATTGAAAGAAATAAAAAATGGATGCTGCTTTATAAAAATAATAAATAAGTCATTAATTTAATGGTATTTGTCGTGTGGTCACATTTAAGTTTGAGCGAGATACCCAAAAAAACTTATGAGTAAAAAGCATAAATAATAGTAATTTTATCAGTAATAATATTTGTTTAATTTAGGTCGATAACGTTGATGTGTTTCGCATTTTATTATTTGTCGATGTAAAAAAAAAAACAAAATAAAATGTATAAGATGGTATGCAAGCTCCCGGACTGGACCTATTTTAATTTGTTTAAAATCTGATCATTACAACGGAACTGTTCAAACTATTACACCACATGTCTCACGATTGGGGCAATTGTTTGTGTATGTGTTGTTTGTACTATTTTATAACATAACATCACGCCTGCATAAAGGAAGTAACCAATAAAAAAGAAGAAATAAAAACCTTTTAACCAAGTACTAAAACCGCCTTCAAAAAGTTAAATTAACTTGAAGAGGCATAATGTTATTAGGAAGTAGGTAGCAGTTTCTTTAAATGATCTAGACAAACCGACTTCCTATACAGTAACCTTCATCAAATTATTTTATCCTTTTTGAAGGCGGTTTTCCTTTTTTGTTAAAAGATTTTTATCATTAACAGTGAAGTATATAAACCTTAAAATGATCAATTATTTTGACAAATAATTAAAGGAAATATGGCAGTGCTAAACATGCCTTTGATGAAATCATTAATTTGTTCTTTAATTAACGTTACGATAATAAATACAATTCAACTTCCGTCTACGGACAATTTTTCTTTTACTCAAGATTAAATATAAATAATATACTAACGACATTGTAAGAAAATATAGGTTAGGAAAGAAAGTAGGCCTCCGCGGCAAACAATGCCTAGTCAACTGCGAAGCCTTCACGTGCATGATATCAATTCAACGGAGATGAGAAATATTTTCTTACAAAAGTGGTTTCCCCAAGTAACTACACATAAGGAATACAGTTTATAAAACTTTGATTTCAATTTTAAAATGCCAGTCAGGATTTAAGACCATGCAGTTATTGTACCACATGTATATATATCAACATATACATATATAAACATACACGCCATACACAGATTATAATTATATAATATACACTAGTGGCCGCCCGCGACTTCATCCGCGTCGAAGTGGTGGTGAGCATTTCCCTTCACTGCTCTGCTCCTATTGATTGTAGCGTGATGAAAAGTATACTATAACCAGC
>DWJN01007328.1:0-10062 GCA_018248895.1 Carystus phorcus | reverse complement strand
GGGGCGCTGATAGGTGTCTCTGCTCTTTATTCCACTCGCCGATAGGTCATGTATGTCGACATACTACGTCTCGTAATTTAGAAACATTTGTGAAAATATGATTTTGGTCTATAATAATATTCCCTTACTGAACACTAACTAACCTTCGACGAGACCCATCCACTCCAGTATCCTCTCGGAGTTGCTGCCGTCCATGGAACATCTGTTGATAGTCTTCGTCTTGCTGTCGGACCAGTACAGCTTCGACCCGGACACGTGGACCGCCAGGGCACTGTAACATAACATCACATTAATCGTTCACCTTATGTTACTTAACAAGTATAGAAAAAGCTAACAATTGAAATGTATTTAAGTAAAAAAAAAACTTCCGTAATAATTAAGAATAAATTATTAAATTTCAAATTAATTATGTTTATAATTAAATATATCTTGATATAAGGGAATGTCTAATATATTAGAAAAAATCCAAAAAATTAAATATTTATTATAAATTAAGTTGGTACCTCTCAAGATTAAATATTATTGTTAGTTTTAAGAACTTTGAATAAAATTGTAAACATTTTACAAGGCGCGAGTTTTACATGTAAATCCACTTACCTAACTTCTTTTAAATCCTTTATAGGCAATACAGCGTCGTTGTTCTCATTCTCGATGCTTATTCTCCCAATAACGTTTTTGCGGCTGTAGACGAGAAATGCTTCCGGCTCCACACATGTCTTCCTGTCACTTCCCAGTTCTAGATCTAATATATGAAAAATATAAATAGCATCAATTAACTTTTAATGATATAAATACAACAAAGGTTAATATGTATGTATTTTCCTTCGAAAGATGTGCTGAGTAATCCTCGCCGTTAAAGCATCTTTCCGAAACGATGATAAATAAATTAATTTATTAGTATAATTGAGAAAATATCTACATGATACATAAATGATTGTACATGAGAATACAGTACATAAGAAATAAGAAGTACAATACAACATATATTGTTTATTTATTGTATATTTAAAAACCTAAAAGTACTGAAGTAATTAATGAATAGAACATATTACGTATTATGAACATAATTTTAGCTCACGGGATTATTGTTTATATTTTTCACAATCATTCTACTTACTAACAGCCATCATGTCATTTCTTACCTTTTAATCTCATATAACAATGGTGTGATCTGCCTCATTCGAAGGGAGAAGGATGAAAATTAATGACATAATATCTGTTACACTAACAATATATATGGATCGGTATAAAGTAGAGTACTGACCCAGAGGGCAGCTGCACACGAGGTCGGCGGGTCGGTTGAAGCACAGATGGGAGCAGCCGCCGTTGTTGTCGGCGCAGCGGCTCCAGCCGGGCGCGGGCTCCGCCCCCAGCCGCAGCGCCTTCACGCCCATCATGTTCGCCATCTGCTCTACAACCGCTTGCCTTTCCGTACCTGTACACGATTATTGGAATTATGATTCCTGGCTATGGCCAGATACTGAGAAAACAAGCTTTATTTAAAAATTACGTATTCATACAATTGTCCCATTAATTACGATTAAATTTCCCCATTGCACTTCTACCATTGCACGTCCTGACGAACGTACCAGAAGCGCGGTATTTTTCGTCGTTTACCATGCGTTCTGCGAAGCACTGTAATAATCTGTTCTCGTTCGACTATAATGTAGGTGCTCTGTGCTAAATTAATGCGCTTAACCACCATAAGACTGCATCACCGCTTACCATCAGATGGGATTGTAGTCCAGCAATAACTAGTAATTAATAAAAAAAATATGCATACAATTTTGTTTACTATGAAAGGGTAAAAACGTATGTTTTACTTTGGCACAATTTAACTATTATATAATTTTGAAACAAAGCTTATTTCGTTTCTATTGCATTATAATTATACTGTGTTTAAATTAGAAACTTTGATGTGTGCATTTAATTTTTCGTGACCATACACGTTTATATAGCGTATATTGAATACGTAAGAACTCACCCGAGTCTTTGTTAATCCGGTCCAAAGTCCGCCTCTGCATGTCCGTCCAGTACAGATGCTGCCCGAGCAGTGTCAGACCGAATATGTGCAGAATGTCGCTGTTGTGCAACTCTTGTCTGTTTGTACCGTCCATATTGCACACCTACATAGAAACAACACATTATTAATAAAATAATAGCTTAATAAAACCTATCAGTGACGGAGAACCAATGGCACATATGCTATATTTATGTATGTTGTGCATGATGTTTTGGGTACCTCATCGATCACAAAATTCATAATTCACTAAGAGAAAAATGTATTATATTAAATAAATAAAGATGATAAATATTTAGTATTTACTCCGATAATCACAAAGTCAAAATTTTTGATGGTCAATATTTGTTTATAAAAAATGGCATGTTGATGTATAAAGGTTCATCTACCCTGACCTATATCAGTGGTATAAACTTAAAATTAATATTTAGATAGATAACTCTATTGATTTTACAACAAGAAGTATAAAACAATAGGCAGCATTGTCACTATATAGTGATTTTTTCCAGGCAACCCAATGGAGGTATAGGAATAGAAATAATGTTATTAAACAGTGATGCGTATACAAAATAATGAAAAGTAATAAAGGACAAAAATATTAAGAACATTCTAAACATACCTTATATACATAGGATGGCTTTAACAAGAAGATTTATTAGCAAATTTCTTACCTCAATCTTATGAGTTCTGGCATCACCCCAATACAGTTTATTATTGACTGTGTCGAGAGCAATCCCGTTGGGCCAGGTGAGTTTCTCCGAGATGAGCAGTACTCGCTCGGTGCCGTCCAGGTTGGCTCGCTCGATCTTGGGTTTCTTCTCATTCCAGTCCGACCAGAACATCCATCCGGCGCTGGGGTGGAGCGCTATAGCTCGCGGGTCGTATAGCTCCTCGTGGATTATAACCTAATAAAAAAAAGAATAACATAATGTAAAACGATGCAGGTTTTATTTATTTACTAGCAAATTACTATCACCATTTCATTAAGTAGATGACTTTTTTTAATGCTTTCTCTGTGTCACATACTATAATCTATGGAATCTCAATACAATTTTTTTTGTTACGGGCACTAGTTCTATGCATAAACTTAGTCACCAGTTTCTGTTAAGTGGATTATTTGTACACCACAAAATAAATAAACGCTTACACACTTATACCTTGCACTACGATTTTCTATTCTTGTATCACCAACACCCATAATTTGAGAACAAACATTTATCTATCACAAAAAAAATTGCGCAAGTCGGGATTCGAACCCGAACCACTTACTACTGTTAGACGGAATAACAGTTTGACAGACAATGTGCATTACTATGGTCGCGGTTAGATATGTTTCCGTCACTAGTGGTACAGGGCCAGCTCACTTGGCGTGGTTTTAGTTGTCAAAATGTCGTTAACAGTAATTAAATTGTTAAATTCTATTCTTATTACTACTCAGGTAGGGGCACTAACAACTAGACTACAGATGTAAAATCTACTTCTCTTGAATATAATAAGTCTAAAAGCATATAATTTGTACATACCTTCTTAGCGCTGCCATCGAGCCTCGCCACGGTGATGGTGTCCGAGACGGGGTCCGTCCAGTAGATGTTCCTGGCGAGCGGGTCGATGGCGATGCTGTCCGGCACGCCGCTGCTGTGGATCACCACCGCCTGCTCGCTGCCGTCGAGCCGCGCCCGAGATATTGTTTTAGCCTGAAACAATATTATAATACCGTCCGACCCGGGGAACAATTTGCTGTAACTTAGCTACGGTCACCTTAAGAACATGGACACATGAAACTTATCACTCGCTTGGGAATTCTGGGTTACATTATTAACATTCACAAGTCACAATAAAAAAATGGTATTTTTACATGAGTATACCCAGCTTAGAATCGAACCCCGGAATTCTCTTGGCAGGGCCAGGCTAGGTACAACTAGGTAACCTTACAATATGATACTAGTAGACCCGGCCACGCGTTGCTGTGACTAAAGTTTACATACTCAATTTTGCGAATTAATTATTCTTTGTAAGATATTAAACAAATAATGTGCAATTATTACTTAATTTTGTCAATTAAGTATCTTACACTTAGAATCTTATGAACCTAATTCTTTGTAAGATATGAAACAAATAATATTGCGACTATAAATTGAGATGTAAGCTATCCTATCTTTTAAGTTGGATCAAAGTGGACACGATGTACTAATTTGAATTAAAATCGGTTAAGTAGTTTAGGAATCCATAGCGAACAAACACCGTGACACGTACTTTATATATGTTAAGATGACTTAATTAATACATTTATATTTTTAGCTATTACTATATTTGAAATTTAAAAAATTTAATATTTTCTATTTTTGATAATTAATTTAAACTAATATAATTTAACTATAATACATATTTACCAAGCTGTCGGCCCAATATATGTACTCAGTCTTGGGATCGAAATCAATAGTGAGCGCTCTCTTGAGGTCCTTCAATGGCAGCGTATACGGCGTGAAGTCCGGCGAGTCGAGCGATATCTTGGAGATGGTGGACCGCTGGGCCACCAGCAGCAACGACTGGGGCCCGTCGTAGCATGTCGTATTACTACCCTCTCTCAGTTTCACTCCTGTTGGACATGCGCATACAAACCCTGAAAAACAAAAAAGAAATATACAGCTTTGGGTATGGATTCGAAAGCTTCAAGAACACCAATATTGATTTTTCTATTTATTTATTAATATCCATTATGAGATAATGAATGATGATAAGCTGATGTCAAGTTTAGTGGTTACGTAGTTTTGGGTGGTAAATTATATACAAGTTCTGCCAAAGACTCAGCTACACTCAATAATAATTACACTCATAATCTTTTTAATATTTCATTACTGTTTTATAGTGGCTGAAGGCAGCAAATCAAATTAATATCAACTTTATGTATGATACATAAGATTCAAGATTCAACTAAATATAGCAAATGTTTATATTTACATTAGAGCGTAATTTGAACTACAGTTTCCATTACCTGATTGCCTACATATACTATGTATGTTTTTATATGTAATAATTTCAATTTACACATACCAGGTGGAGTAGGGGATAAAAGACACAAATGTGAGCATCCTTCGTTATTATCTTTGCATGGATAATTCCCAGCAGGTACTAGCTGCCTGCTTGCGTCATATACTTTGATATCCACTGGGACCGGGTCAGACTTTATCAGGTCCTTAATGGGACCATTTGTTGATATGTCCCATGTGTGTATTGCCCTGCAGATAAAGTTCTTCAAAATTCAAAATCATATCAAAACGAGCAAAATAAGTTTGGTGGTTGTTCATAATACTTTATTTCACATATTTACTACAACACATTAAAGTAATCTGATGAAATTTTCAAACATTGTCTAATTATTGTTAACCATTTTTCATAATCACTTTATATTGTGAGAATTATTGAACAACTTTAATTAGAGGGTAACTTATTTTACAACTTACCATGTTTTCCAATCAGTCCAATAAAGTTTATTACTAAAAATGGCAAGAGCATATGGATACTTTAGACCTCCCTTTACAACTCTCTTCCTGTTACCTCCATTAAAATCTATCACATCAACAAAATGCAGTTTGGCATCAACCCAGTATATTAAGCTACTGGTGTAGTCTATTGTGATTCCATTCGGCCAAAATATATTATCCTTAACAATAACTTTTCTAGTTGATGGATCTCCATTCATACCAGCTCTCTCGATTTTTGGAATCTCACCCCAATCAGTCCAGAACATCAATCTGAAGAAATAGAAATAAGAATAGGTATTAAGTCCAAATTAAGGTACTATAAATATGTCTGTATAAGCTTCTCAGTATGTGAATTAAGAAAAATCAAATCACTTTGTTTTTCACTCTTAAGAGAGGCTTATGAAGTTCTAAATTTACAATGAATTTATAAATTAAAAGATAAACGTATATTTGAGTTCTTAATATATCTAGGATATAATAATAGGTCAAGTTCTTTGATAACACACATACCTTGGAGCTGATATCGGTATACATATGTACTGAATGAAGCTAGATATGTATATAAGACTCACCCTTCATTGGGAACAACAGCAATAGCTCTTGCTAAATCCACTTCTGACCAAAATAATACTTTTTTATGTTTGTGCTCTATACTTATAACTTCTATCCTGTTAGTCTCTCCGTCTGTCCAATATATTTTATCTGTGTACCAGTCTATGGCAATACCAGTAGGTGTGATAAGACCCTCTGATACTATTCTCTGCTGAAAAAAATATAAGATTTTATTTAGGCAAAAGTAAATATAGTTTATAATATTATGTCTATATTGAAACCAAGTAAAATCTGTTTTAAGAACAGTGGATTTTCAAATTTTTTTTAAAGAATGTATACCCTGGCAATGGCAAAGGCATACCACAAAAATGCCTATTGTAAAAAAAATAGTTTCTAGCTTCTCCAATTAGAGGCTGTAATACTGGATTATATAGGTTACACTCTTAACATGTTGTTTTTTTTGTTTATAATATTCAATCGTTTTAAGCCTTTAAATATAATTAAATAAAAAATGTCCCTGGGAAATGTAATATTTCAGTATTGTATTGAAATAGCCTTAAAAGTGGTATATTTTAGTAAGAATTAATAATGAGGTGCACATAACTTAATCTTTCAGAGTTATATTTCTTATAATTTTATAAACTATCATCCGAAAAATCTTGTACTCATTCAATTAAAAAATTAATTCATCACACAGCATAAAAAAATCATTAAATACTTTATTCATACTATTACCTGTATTACTATACTATTACCTGTGGTAAAAATTATCTTAGATCAATAAAAAAATTACAATACTTCAGTGTATTAGGTACTAAAGTCTTCGAAAAATTCTAATGGTATAAGTTTCACGTTTATTCATTTTATAGTCTCAGCATAAAAGCTGGACAAAAAATTGTCTCCTAATTTATTAGTTCAGATAAACAATATATAATTAAATACTTACTTTATCTCCGGAATATGTATTATTATATTCCATACACTGTATTAATTCAGCTGTTTGGTCGGACCAGCATATTAAATTTTTTCGGTATAAAAAATCCACTGCAGACCCTTGTTGCAGTCCCTTGATGATGGCGTTAACTTTTCCTAACTTCGATGTGTTTGCGATTCGGATATCAGTAGAGGTAGAATACAATAACACTGGATTGCTGGTTGTTGAATAATAACCTGGAACGAAGAATCATCCCAAATATTTATGTGAAGAAAGCAAAGCATCAAAATAAGAAACAAAGTTGTATTAGAGTTGATACCTTTTAGCTGTAAAAACATTAACAAACAAAACACATGAACAACATTTTGTATAATTTTGTCGGCTTGAACTATTCTCCGCCGCTTCGTCATAATGAAAATAAATGCGTTCCTCCCTTACAAATTCTCATGAGGCTCTGTATACTAAATTGCACTAATATCTAAGGCACAGGTATAAAATGATGAAGCTCATTACGTAAGAGTAAGTAATTACTATTACAAAATAGTAGTTATTTTCAATTCCATTACAATTTCTACAAGCCTAAAAATTATGTAGGTAAGTCTTTGACGAACTCGAAAAGATCAACAAAGCTAAACAAAGCACAGACATGTTATTTACAACTTCTATTCTTTTTGGACAAAATAGAAGATTATTGCACAGATCAGATAGATTTACTAAGAGACTACAGAGTCCAGATACAAATTACGTCTATGGAAAATACAGAGTATAAATGACATAATACCACAGATAACTACAGACCAGTAGGTACGTTTGGAAATGCAGTTTGAAATAACGTTTCAAATTATAACTTTGTTATTGTTATTTGTCATTTAGGGCATGAGCATAACACTTACATTATTAGGCAGTCCTTTGATATCAAGTTTGTTACTATATACAGGTTGATAATATTTTTATACAATGCAACATAATATACCATGCAACTAGATGACGTTAATCTTTATGTACAGCGATGAGCTCTAATGACACTTAGCTGCATAATGCGTGACCACATCTGTATTGTACTGATAATTATTATACAGGTAAAAATAAAAGTTAATGTTTGAAATGCCATTTTACGTTTATCTGCCAGTAGCAGTTTAGGGTAAAAGTTATTAAAAATAACGGTATTAATGTTAATCACGACTAGCAATATTTTTTATAACACTGAAATACTTTTCGAATCAATTAAATAATATGTTCATTTATTTTTATTAAACCTTTACATTTAATGTAAACAATTAAAATAAATGCTATTATGTACGAGTGATGTATCTAATAATGATCCCTTTGACAATGGGCAAAAGACAAAAATCGCTTCAAATATTCCGATTAGGACGCATCAAGTCAATACGCGTTATTTAAGATAGCTAAAAAACTATTCGTCAGAAGTCGCTCAAATTAATAGGGAGTTGTAAAATGTAAAAAAAACTTCTTTTTGGCATCTAGATATGATGAGACACCAACTTAGCTGATATCTCCTGTATAGTTAGTGTGGTCAAGTTAATATGAGCGATAAAATTAAAGTTTCTAAAGTAGGTAATCTATTAAAGTTACCTGGCCATTGAAAAGATTGCAAAGTTCAAAAGGTAGCCTTCATAGTGCGGTCGATGATAGGGTCGAATACCTAAATAATCTAGCACAAATCCAAGTCGTAAACGTGTTGTAACTGAATATTCGTACCTACACAAAAACATCTTCAAGAATTTCTTAATAAAATGTTATAACCGTGAATATACGAACAAACAAATATCATGATTACGTAGACAGATCATATATTGCAAGCCAGGCGTGGAATTCTGCTGAAGTTAAATTGATCGTAGAGCAATCTGACACATGGACTTTGCGGTAGGATTTCTGATAGCTAACTTACTCTCAAATCCTGTTTTATGGCTTGTAAAATTCTAAATTTTAAATATGTCAATGTGTAAAACTACGAATAAGTTTTGTACGACGATTCATATAATCATTCTAGATACTACTCCGACATCTAAAAAAGCTGGAGGTTCTCAATTCGACTGTATTTTTTATGTATGTTACTTCATAATTTTTTACTGACTGTACCGATTTGGACGATTCCTTTTTTATTTCAAAGTTGGTTCTTGTCTAATCCCATTTGTATTTGAGCAACATCTGATGATCTGACGAGTAGTTTTTGGGTTATCCCTAATAATATATATTTACGTAATGCGTATGACTTCGGAATCGCATTATATAATACGGCGTATTTAACTGAAGTCGGTTTTTCTTTTCTTTATGGACAAAGGTATTATTGAGGCTTAGTTATGGTAAAGATTTTTATCTAAAAAAATCGTGAGCTGTCGTGTTTCACAGGGCACGTTTAAGTACCATTGGACTCGCTCGGTATCAGTATTTAGCAGGCTTTACACCTTTATAGCTTAAAATAAATATTTTTGACGTAAATCAGCACAAAACATTTTAGTAATGCTGCGAAATAACCTCAAGTTATTCTCAGTAAAGAGGCGACAACAGAGGCAACAATAAGCGGATAGCCGCTAACCTAAAATATTTTGAAGTGAAATTTCTTTAGAATCGTTGGTATTTGAAATTCGATGAGACGAAAATGCGACACGACAGAGACCAACTTATAAATATATAGGATGAAAGAATGAGATAGCATACTTTAAACAATATCGTGTTTGAAAGGTCCTCTCTAAAAATAAAAACTACAGAAAGTTTTAACGTAGATTACTTTTCTAAAGTTATACTTCTACCGTGTGTGAATTTTTGTAATATAAGGCGTTGTAAGGTAGGCTCGCTTGCTGGTAGATAGAGTTTTTCTTATATATTAAGAATATTATTATTAAGTACCTAATAACTATTATTAAATATATTAATATTTTCCGGTGAAACCGGAAAACGTAACACGTCGATTGACAGTAGTTTAGTTTTCAGGGGTGGTTGTTTTTAAATAGCGCTTGTAAGTGATAGGTTTTCGCATTTTCGGGTGGGCTTGATCACAACTATTTTGGTGGCTGGTCCGTGCATATCTTTTTTATATCCAGTTTATTATTTAA
>DWJN01007327.1:0-10062 GCA_018248895.1 Carystus phorcus | reverse complement strand
CAGCGTGGTGGAGTATGCTCTAGACGTCCTCAGTGATGATAAGAGACCCGTGCTCAGTAGTGGGCCATTAATAGGGTTGTAAGCAATCGTTAATTATGATTTCTCTATCTATCTACTTACCTGTCTATCTATCTATCTATCTATCTATCTGTCTGTCTACATATCTATCTATCTATCTATCTATCTATTTATCTATCTATATATCTATCTATCTACCTGACTATCCATCTATCTATCAATCTACCTATCTATCTAATTATGATTATTTATATCATTGCATACAAACTTTACAGGTTTATTACACACAATGTAATTATACACACACCATAAATTGGATGTTATCTTCGGCAGTTCTGCGAAATACGACAGAAGGAAGTAATATAAGGAGTACTATCCACAAACCTTCTCCATATCTATCATCCTCTACGAAGGCAGTGAATCAATTCCTACCACTGCCATAACTGCAGTCGATAGCGCAGTTCGCTTCGTGATCCTTTCGTGTCTATCGTGATACCTCGATCCTCGAACGCTAATAAACCGACCTACGAAATACCGGGTTTATGGGCGATCGTAAAGAACGAAGAAGATTTGTTTATTTAGGTTATGATAGTTGACTTACAATCCAGATGCTAAGGTTTCTGTTAGTCATGAATACTTTAATGCAGTGGATTTTATAACGAATCGATTAAACGAAGCGCTCATATGGTCTCGCGTCGGTCCTAAGCGATCGACAGAGTTAAGCAACTGCGGGTGGTCGGTATCTGGATGGGTGACCGCTAGTGGCAAACATTTCTTGAGCGTTTCCGTGCTTCGGAGGGCACGTTAAGCCCTCGGTCCCGGTCGCTATGAATATAGCAGTCGTCAAGCCAAGTCGGAGGCCTTCGGGTGGCTTAAAAACTTCCGACATTTGGGTTGGCCACTAACCCCTCCACCAAACCTCATTGGAGCCGTATGGTAGAGTATGCTCTAGACCTCCTCAGAGATGAGGAGAGTCCTGTGCTCAGTAGTTAGCCATTAATGGGTTGAAGGCAGGCAATGCCTATTATGCATTAAAAATATATATATATGTATATATGTATATGCAAGTCGACTTATCAACTTATTCACGGCATGATCATCTTCTATCAAGCAAGGAGCCCTTCTTTCGACTTTGACAGCCTGGTTTGTCTGGTACAGAAGAAGCACTATCTCATATCATAAATCCTTATTATTGAAAAGGAAAGCAGGAAATTCGACTGTGTCTGATAGCACAAATATATTTTATAATCGTTTATAGTCCAGCGGCTTGCGTCGATTTTAAGTGATCGAGTTAAGGAACTATGGGCGCTGTTGGTATGAAGATGGGTGACCACTAGTGGCAAAAATTTGAGCGTTTCCGTGCACAAGACACGTTAAGTAGTCACAGTTGTTATCGTAGATAGCAGTCGTTGAGCCATGTCTGAAGGTTTCGGCATAAAAACTTCTGATATGTTTTGACACTTGGATTGGTCAATAACTCCATCAAGTCGCACTGGAGCACCGTGGTATGGACTAGGCCTCAAGTAATGTTAAAAGACCCATAACCTGCGTGGCGTAATGGTCATCACGCCGGACCGCCTTGGAAGGGTTCTGGGTTTGATTCCCAGCGAGACGCAAATTTGTATGACGAACTTAAATTTCTGTTCTCGGTCTGGGTATGTGTTGTCCATGGCACCCACGATACGGGGTATCATAGTGTGGGGCTATGAGGGTGTGGCTTTATTATTAAAAAAAAAGAATGAATTGACATCAAGCAAAAGTATTCAAGAATAACTCTTAAAACTCGTATTTCGATGCATGATAAATTTTACCAAACATTAATACTGCGTACGTATAGTTTTATTAGATGCCTGTATTCAGTTAGCTGACATGTCAACAAAATATCAACCTCAGCTCTGTACAAATGACGTAAGGTCAAACTTTTATTAGAGCGGCGAGTGTTGTGTTAGCATCATGTTAGTATGTCAAGGGTAAGTACATCGCCGAGTCGCATGTCGCTGCTTGTAATAAAAACTGAATTTCAAGTCTATGTAAAATGAATAGAGTAGCTAGATATGGCTTAGAATTAGGAACTTACTCGTTATGTTTTAGAATTAGGAACTTACTCGTTATGGCTTAGAATTAGGAACTTATTTAGTTAGTATGGCTTAAAATTAGAAACTTACTCAATATGCCATAGGATTTAGAATTTACTGCGTATGGCTTAGGATTAGGAATTTACTAAGTATGCCTTAGGATTAGGAACTTACTCAGTGTGCCTTAGAATTAGGAACTTACTACCCTTTAGTTAAACTTAAATAACTAAGTTAGTGTTTGTCGAGGGAACGAATCCAATTTCGATTCTCGACCAAGGTTGGCATTAGGTACACTGTGATTTCTGATATAACTATTCGTGTTAAAAAAATTAAGTTCAAATAAGATCATTATATTTATAATAACGTTAACCAGCAGAGTGCACCGCTTACAGATGAGGCCGACTTATACTCGTAGATGGTATTGAGCCCTTTATACCTCACGTGTTTTTAGTGCTATGTACAATACACAAAGACAGGCCGAGAAGAGAAGAAACTCATCATATAAATCTCTGCCCCCTGGAAACCGAACCAGATTTCCTAAGAGACATGGTGACAAAGTTTATTTCTTCTTCTTCTGTGTTCCTCTCCATTACTGGAGGTTAGCCGTCAGCTCTGAGAACTCGCGGTCTTGCGCCAAGCGAAACGTCTGTTCGACGCTGGCGTTTAAAAGTTAATTTAAGCACATTATTAACGTTAATTTTTAAAAGTTAAAAGCTTTTACTTAAGATGCAGTGTATGTATGTATGTTTGGTTGTTCGAGTGGAATCTTGCAACTCAATTTTGAAGCAGATATCTTCAACCGATTGAGCTAAAATTTTGTATACACATTTAGTTTGGATGACAATGCATGGTTAGCTATGTGATATCACTCTAAAACCAACATGGCGGCTAAATCCAACATAAGCCAACATACATTAAAAGTAAAAAACAAGCTTTTATTTTTATGCCCTAAAAAGAATAAAACAAACTTTTCTTGAAAATACTTTTCTTTTTCTTACTTTTAATTTTTCTTTTTTTTATTTCGACAGTTTCTGTTGTCTCTTCTAGCAGCTCATTGTCTAAGCTGTTGACGTAATGGAGCGATAATGGTGAGGTTGGCTGACATTGTGCCGTAAATGGAGCACTTGGTTACTTGGTTTGTTGGGAAATAGAAAACTGCTTTGTTGGAACCTCCTTAGTACATGAACGATTCACCTGCTTACTGAATTCTTGAATCTGAATCAATATGTATTTAATCTTGAAATTTACCTAAGGCGTCATTTCAGTTTACATTTTGTCTACTGTAATTTAACTTTGCTTGCAACCTGTTATTAGCACGCTATAGGGCAAGGGTTTTTCCTCATCACTGAGGAGGCCTAGAGCTTTCTCCACTACTCCAATGCGAATTGGAGGATTTCTGTTTTCCCCTTAATCCCCTTCCATAGCCGGCAATTTGTTGGTGACTTCCCTATTGTTGCTAATGTCCATGGTCAGTAATGACTTACCATCAAATGACCCTTCTGCTCGTTTAAATGCTTATGACATAGAAAAAAAGAGTTAGTAACCAACTCAAGTGTCAGAAGTTTTAACGCTATCTGCAGGTCTCTGACATGGCTTGACGACCGCGCCCGTAGTTGCTTAACTCTGTCGATCGCTTAGGATCTTAGGATTTTATAACTGTTATTAAACGTTAGAATTTAATTTTAAAAGATGTACTGAGGAGTTTCTTTCGCCGTTTCTTCTCCTCTTTATAAGGCACCCTTCTGAAACGGTGGTAGATGCAAAATATTTGACGTTTCATAAATGTATTTAAATACGATTGTAATCACTGTTACTGACTTATTTTCGTTGGTGGCTAAAATACGCATAATCAACATACGATAGTCAAGGATTCAATACATTACTACTTCAGCCAGAAATCGAACCTAGGCTCTTTGTTCTGACAGCCAGGATCAACCCCTTACGAATAATTACTAGTGCACGTTTAAATGACAACATTTGATTGAACATAAATAAAACATATAAATTCAGATTTTTACTAGAGTTTTACTCGGATTTTTAATAGAATTACTAGAGTGACTTAGTTATTACACGTTTTACAATTACTGAAAATCCAATCCACGCGTGGGCTCATATCTTCGTCAATATTTTTATTTGATAAGTAATTATTACATATTTAGTAAAAAACTTTTACTATATTTCAATTAATGTGGTAATATTTTTTTTTACTTGTTATTTATATCGATATGTTGAGTACATCACTAGTAATGCACTTGGAAGCGTATGCAAGCAAGGTGGGTACTTCCCTAGTGACCACCGGGTCTGAACAAAAACGACTCCACCACGACATGAACAACAATTGCATTATGATGGATCGGCAATATGACCGTGTCGTAGGCTCGTCAATGGAGCTTCTATTGTACTAGAACTAGATGAACCAGCACACTTAAATTATCATTTAAGAACTGTTTTTATAACCATAAAAAAGGTTATAGTGTGTTTACCTTAAAAGCTAGACATATGCTATCGCGGACTTTTATATCATTTAGAGGGGAACAATTATGTAATACATGATTTTTGAGTAACTTTTACCTTTTACCTTTTTTTATGCGCACGCATGGAAAGCTGAAAGTTTTGCCGTTTTCGCAATATTTTTTACTGCTGCTCCTCTCCTATTCATCTTAGCGTGATGTTCTATAGCCTATAGGCTTCCTCTATAAATGGACTTTCATAGACTAAAATAATTTTTCAAATCGGTCCAATAGATTAGCCCGTTCAGACAATCAATCAATCAATCAAACTCTTCAATTTTATATATTAGTGTAGATGACGAGATATTTCTGTTTTAAGTTGCAATTATGTTTAATTGCATCAGACTGTACTTCTACGTACGATGGCGTGCAAATGAACGCTGGTTATTAGCAAGTGATCGTAGAGATTCATGGTTTTAATGAATAAGCAGATTAATTTGATGGAAGTGGTCACCGTCGCCAATGGACATCAGCAACTCGTAGATATCGGCGGGGGAAAATGAAACGGTCGTTACTCACAGATTAGATAAAAATGCATTTTATACGCTATTGAAAATAACATAGGGTAAAAAGTGTATCTTCACCAAAGGTGTGAGTTACGACCTTTTGTTTTCTCCCGTCGATATGCAACTACCCTGAAAAATAAACACATGAATGAAATGAACACGAGATTGGGGTATATATTCTTCACTGAACCAATACGGCCAAAACTTTACAATGCATGTTTAAAGAAATTGTAATGATGCTCCAAAGAATAGACAGATTTAGTACACACTTTTTTCTTTCATTAGCATTCACTAATGAATTGAAGAAGAAACCTTTATGTCAATTGGATTCGTAATCTTCTTCCAAAGCTCCATCTTCAAGAACCTTTTACGGCATGCAAATAGAAGAATGAGTAGTATTTGTAGAATGAGCTTCGTTTAGTCAACTTTACGGAGTGCAAATAAAGAATTTTCCAAGGTCTAATATGCGACGGTCTGAATAGGGGGAATTCGGGAGTCGCTTTGCTTTGTTCTGGTTTAGACTGTGTCAGCAGATATCGATGACCACTTATCAAATCTTAAGTACTTATCACTTATCTAATGAAAATTGGACTTTAGTACCAAAAGTCCTATTTAATTAACATGTTTTCATAAGCTTGACTCGTATCTATTTAAGGGAATCTGACCTTAACTTAACCCACTTCCTAGGGACTGATTTGCCTGAAAATTAGTACATTACACACAATACAGTACAGTATCCAAATCCGACGACAATACAATATTCAGATTTCTGTTGATGCGTGTTGTACTGGTTTTTTTGTAGTAATTTAAAATAAAAACAGTATCCGTCTTGTCCATAAAACTCATCAGCAATATGTCCAATCGATATAATTTTTACACCAAAATCTTTTTCAGAGAATTCTGAACAAATTTGTTAAAGACACCAGTGCTCTGTCTCCTACGATATCGAGTCGATTTTCACAAACAAACAAGCATTGATTTTCATATATATAGATTTAGAAACAACTTGCCGGCTCTGACTTGACTTATTCTTATATTCGAGTGTACTTGGGTGGCGGATAGAGGCTGTCAAGTGGCAAAGATTATTTAGTTAAAGGATTACAAGGATTACCGAAGACTATTAAGTCCATTTGAGCAGCTTTGTCGAAAGTGTTTTGTTAAGTGAGTGCCTTCTTGGGGAATTTGCTTATCCCATTCCCGTTGTTAGATCCTAATCTATACAATTGTCGCAATTTTGAAGCAAAAGCGCACAATTAAATCATGTTATGAAATGTTGGAATTTTAAAAAGGGATAAAATGTTTTGAGCAAAAGTCCTTTGTTATATCACCATAAGAATTATAACTGGTTAAGAGTTTATACCCTTGTCCAAATTTATAATGTAGATTCATACTAACTTGTAGTTCATTTATTTCTGCTTCGTTCCTTTCTTTCTTTGCGTCTTTGCTGGTTGACATCGCTTCAGTGTAGTTATTTTGTGTAAAAAATAACTCAACTTGTTAAATATTTAAATGATTATCTAGAGGTACTATCGTTACATATTTTATAAACTACTTCATGTTTAAAATTCCGCTTCGCATCTCTATACGTACGTAAGTATTATCGTACATATCAAACCGCTCATAGTCCATTCCGAACTACAGGCGTGGCTGGTAACAGTGTGCTCCCATACTGTTACTTTATCACTTGTAGCACAATTTCTTAAGCGTTTCTGTGATTCGAAAGGCACGTTAAACTGTGGGACAAGACTATTATCGGAGATAGCAAAATCCTCGGTTGACCACTAACTCATCCACCAAACAGAATTGGAGCAGCGTGGTAGAGCAGCTTTGGGTCTCCTCAACGATTTATTAGAAACCTGAGGCCTGTAGAGGACCATTACTGGCTATACGAGTCATACATATTTTCTACCTACGCACATATATTTGCCAGTCTCGAAAAATTACTCATTAAACCATAAAGCGATCGCCAAAGTATCTCATCTTTCCAATTTACACTAGACTACACTTAAAATATCAAAAGGCGGCGCTAACAACAATCCCTAAACCCTTTACACGCAGTTTTGCCCAGAAGCGTCTGAATGAGGTGCATTGTGCGTGCGTAACGCACAGGAAGCTATCGAGTTCAATTGTCCACGCTTCAATGGACATTCTCTAACACATTAACATAAGAAAGTGGGTGTAGCATCCATTATAATATTTTACATCTTGCTTATGCACGTCTGTCTTGCAACGAATTGGTAACGATGCTCTTGATTGATGACGTCATAATTATAAGTATCTCGTCTTGTATATGTGTATAATAAAACTGTAACTGATCGCTGCCTGTACAAAACAATGTTTTGGGTTCTCTTGTGTATATAAAGGACTCTAATTATTTATATTTAACATGTTCAGCCAGCTTTTTGTCTGTACGTCTGTATATTACGCTAATCTCAGAAACGACTTATACGATTTCAATACAGTTTTCAGGATTATAATGTGATGATGGGCTTCACTTATTTGGCGTTATGTCAATTTATGTCAGTTATGTCAATCATAGATGTGATTGAAGTGAATTGTTTTATTTTACTTCTAAAAGCCAAAGATAGCAAAAAAAAAATAGTTCAACTCTCAATTCTAACGTACTTATTTTACTATTATGATTAACTCGCAAAAATTATAAATACGATTAATAAACTTCCAATGACAACACTTTAAATTGCTTCGAAATCAGCAAACTACTAATAAAAATGATGAGGGATTGATTAACTTATTTGTAAAGGTATAAAGGCGCTTACAAAAAACTCTTAAAATCATTTTAAACTCGCCTATTACTTAATTCGCGCCCGATATTATGAACGAGACAAGTTCATTTGTTTACGACGTAAATTTCAGAACGGAATAATAAGCAGATCCGTATTCAATGGTCTGTAAAAACTCGGACAGTTTTCTCGGAAGAATGTGCGTTATGAATGCATACGACCGATTCGGAATCAATTCCCGCGAGTCATTCACACGTCTCGATTACAATTGTTGAAAAAATGCAAATTACCTTTAAACACGGTGTAATTGACATAAACACTGTCGTTTCTTGTTGACTTTTCGTGCGTTTGTTCCAACAGTGTTTTATAAATTTGTGTCGGTGCTTAGTTGCTCATTGGAGTTATGTTTTGGAAATCAAAATCATCGATGTGCCACGACTGTGGATCCGACTTTCTTTTTTCTCCGTTCTTTGTCAACAATGCTGATGCCTTTTGCCTTTATTGTTGCTGGTCATGTGCGGCAGTAGCCACACCATCAGATGGCACGTTTGTTCAGTTGTTAGCTATATAGTCACATAAAAATGATGTACCTCTTTTAGATGTAATGAAGGGGCCATGCGAATCTTACACGAGGGTCTATTCGTTTTAGACTTTTATACATAACCTTATTTTATGGTAAATATTTGAGAAATAAGCATATAAGCAGCCGGATGGTAAGTGATCACTGTCGCATTTGGGCGTGACTATCAAAGGGATCACTGATGATCTACTGGTTAAGAAAGGAGAGTGAAGAAACTACACTGAACCTAAGTGCAGCAGTCTTTTTTAAGAGAAAGAACTTAGCGCCATCACCGTTTCAGTTGTTCTTGTACATTATATTTGTACAAGTGTGACAGAAGAAGTTGGCTTAAACTCAAAGTTAGAAACTTCTTCAATCCAGTATGACTCACCTTCTCATATTCTATGTAATCATATACTTTACGAGTTGGAAGAAGTTGAAACCGATCATGCATCAGTAATTTTAATGCTAGTGGCAAAAATTTCTTGAGCGCTTCTGTGCTTCGGAGTGCTAAAGCCAGGTCCCGGTTGTTATAGAAAGCATTAGTTAAGCCTTGTTGGAATCCTTCGGGTGACATAAAAAAATCTAGACTTTGGTTGGTATCTAATCCAAACCAATCCGCATTGGAGCAGTGTAGTGGAGTATGCTCTAGCTCAATTAACAAGGAGAAATACGTGATCTATAGTGGGTTGACGTTCCATGAATGGGTTGACGCTAATTTTAATGTCAATTTTGTAAGCAAAGGTTATTGGCATACTTACATTCCATGATTCAGATAAACGTACACCGTGCTAATGTACCTTTTTATGATGCAAATTAACGAAATCGACTTTTTCCGCCTCGGCGAATTTAACTGTGTCAGTCAAACAAAAGACCTCTGTTTGTCCAAATGTTAGCGTCTTAGTTGCTTTTTAAGAATGGGGTCATTGTGTATTACGAGTTGACAGGGGTCATTGTCTTTTAAAAATGTGTTCTATATGTCGTAGTAAAATTGTAAATTGCAAGGTATTCTTGGAATTATGTGAAAGACAGTTCATATGTCCAATTAGAAACATTTCTGTTAATAGATTTCTGTTATGCACATGTATAAATATGTGTACTCTCTCTATGTATATAAGTTACCCTACACAGTGTACTGTTGTGTACTGTATTCGCACAAAGCTATCTGTTAATCTAATTTGGTTAGTTACGGAAAGACTAAGATCTGCTACGAAACGTATTACGCGGACGAATAGTGCCACATTTTTAAACGATTTCATATAAGGAGGAGATTCAGATTTATCTGCATTTTTTAAGCGTGTTACCAGATAAGTTTTTACTGGCTGTAAGGATTTGGATGTATATTGTTCTATTCGAAAACTGATTCTTGTCATATCCCATATAAATTTGACCGGCATCTGATGAGTAGTTTATGGGTTATCCCTAGTAATGAGTATGTCGTTGCGTATGACTTTGGAGTCGAAATATTTAACACGGCTTCATTGAAGACGGTTTTTTCTTTACTCTCTTCACAAACCGGTTATTTTGTATCAAAATTTGTATTCATAATTAATGTATTGTCACCACGACTTATTTTATCCCTATGGGTGCCTTCTGTTTTTGAGCTATGGAGTACATAAATAATCTATTATTTCCGCATTTTATTTTATCGGC